>CABHPH010139966.1:0-31554 GCA_902168325.1 Peromyscus nudipes
TGTTTGTAAGGCTTAGATTGGTGCTTTGCTATAGACTTATTTAGAATGTTTTGTGATTTAAAATTACAAATAACTTATGATCGGAATTCAAAGTGTGTGATGGGAGATTGTCAAAACATGCACATCATCAGTTAAGAAAAAGGAATCCAAAGGTGTTTAGAAAGGAGTTCAAAAGGAATGCTTCCTAATTTGTATTTTCCCATTTGGTTTTTATTAAGCTTCCCCCTCCCTTTTTAATATCTTAATTTCAGTTTGGAGATAAAAGGCAAAGTCAGTACCTCAATAATGGTTTTCAAACTTATGGTGGAGAAAAGTGTAGAATTAAAATGTTATTATATTTTATTATCTTCCAGTAGTGTGTGAATATATTTACCCTCTTCTTACTCATTTCCACGTGTGGATTAGGTACACCTTTACATACCTAATGATGTGATGTATATTGAGAGAATGGGAAGCAAATCTAATTTATCTCAAGTTGAGTTTCTTTATATTTAATTAGATTTTTATAATCATAGAGAACTGCCTCAGAAATAATTTTTGCAAGACAATGGTTAAAATTACATTTCTTAGGTATTTCTTCCAAGAACCCAGTAAGTTTTCTCACTGAATTACACTGTGACACACCAGATGTTTTGATTAACAGAATGTTACCAAGTATTTCATATATGAATTATAAATCTTCACAGAACTTGACTGTAATACAATGTAGCACACACATGAAATATAATTCCATCTTTGTTGCCGATAGGCTCTTGGGAGTATTTACCCATCAGTCAGTCATATGCTAGGTATGGATGGAGTGCTTCATGCAACATAAATTTATTGTAAGAACGTATTATGTTAGCTATGATGGAGTATCTCTCTCTGTCTCTGTCTCTCTCTCTTTGTGTGTGTGTGTGTGTTTATATTTCTGGCTAAAAATACATTTAGTTATTTAAAAATGTTTGACTCTGGTAAGAATTCTTTCTTTCTTCCTTTCTTCCTTTCTTCCTTTCTTCCTTTCTTCCTTTCTTCCTTTCTTCCTTTCTTCCTTTCTTCCTTCCTTCCTTCCTTCCTTCCTTCCTTCCTTCCTTCCCTCCCTCCCTCCCTCTCTCCCTCTCTCCCTCTCTCCCTTCTTCTCACTCTTCCCCTCTCTTCTTCCCTCCTTCCCTCTCTTTCAATTGACCTGTGCCATGTGGTGGTTTGAATGAGAAAGCCCCACCTCCACCCCCAGGCTTATATGTTTGAATACTTGGTCCCTAGTTGGTAGAACTGCTTGGAAATGATTCGGAGGTGTGGCCTTTGTTGATGGTGTGTCACTGGGGGGCTAGCCTTCATTCCCAATTAGCTCTTTCTGCCTCATGCCTGTGGAGTGGAGCAGATGTCAGCTCTTAGCTACTGCTCCAACTTCCAGATAAGGATTTAAGTTCTCAGCTACTGCTCCAGTGCCATGCTTGCCGGCCTGCTGCCATGGATGGTCGTGGACTCACACTCTGAAACTTTAAGCCCCAGTAAATTCTTGCTTCTCTAATCTGCCTCGGTCATAGTGTCTTATCACAGCAGTAGAAAAAAAGCAACTGTTGCTTTGTAACCCAGGCTATCCTCCTGTCTTAGCCTTCTGAGTGCTGGGATTAATGGTGTATACCACCATGACTAGAGAAAAGTTTTTACTTTTTACCCACACATATTTTCAGGACAGTACGAATGTTCCTTAAACTGTTTGATAAGTTTTCAGTTAATGGATAATTACATATATTTTTTCTAATATTTTCTTATGTTAGTGTACTATATTTCCCATGCAGTCTTTTAATTGGAGTGATGAAATTGAACTGATTTTAAATTTGTTTTAAATGTTTTTGTCAAGGGGTGGGGGCTAGAGAGATGGCTCAGTGGTTAAGATCGTGTACTGCTTTTGCAGAGGACCCAAGTTCAGTTCCCAGCATCCCTGCTGCTAGGTAGCTCTAAACCACCTCTGACTAACTCCAGCTCCAAGAGATCGGGACCCACCTCTGTCCTCCTTTACCTGAACTCACGTGCACATACCTTCTTAAACATGCACACAATTAAAAAAAAATCTTACAAAACAGTTTTTTGAATTCCAGAACTAAACTGAAATTTCTCAGATGAAACTGAGTTTTTCAGATTCAATATCTGCTGAACACTGCAAGAGACGTTTTCAAATTCTCTAACAAGGGGACTATCTCTGTATTTTTTAAGTGATATGTGATGTTTTAGTAAGTGAACTGAAAATCTTGCTCCTGCTTTCTTATAGTTCTGGAGATTGAAGGACCTTGTGTATACTAGCCAAGTACTCTATTACTGAACTATGTCTCAGTTGACAAATTGTATTTTTCTGAAAAGTCTTCATCCACTATTGAAGCTGCATTTTTTGGTAGGTGAATATACCACAGATTTATGTCATTATTATTAAGTATTACCTTTTAACCCTTAATAATATACATTGAGGTACCAATCTAGTATATTGCATTATGTTAATTTTCCTTTTTTAATTTTGAGGCAGGATCTTGCTATATAGCCCAGGCCTTGAAATCTTAGACTTACTGCTTCAGCTCCCCAAGTGTTAGAAGGGTTCAAAGCAACACAGATTTATTGTCTCGTAGTTTGAAGATAAAAAGACAGAGTTTTAATGGTGCTTATGAAAGAAGGTGTGGGCAAGACTGTATTACTTCTCTCCCTCAGAAAGAGACCTCTTTGCCTTTCCCAGTGTCCAGGAAGCCCCTGCATTCCTTGGCTCCTTCCCTCCTCACAGCCTTGGTCTAGCATCTCAGATCTCTGACGTTTTCCCATCATGACCTCTCTTTGCCTCCTATGACTGGCCTTTCCTCAACCCTCTTTTAAGAACTCTTGGGATTACATTTGTTACATCTGGATCATCTCTCATCTCAAGGTCTTTTATCTGTCTGCAAGGTTCTTTTTGCCTTGTCACAGCAGATATTTTTTTGCAGGCTCTGGGCAATAAAGATCATCTCTGGGTACCATTTGTCTGTATAATAAACAGGTATGCATCCAGAGGGGCAGTCATATGCATCCTTGAGTATCACAGTGGTCAGAGTCCTTGCCCCTTTGTACAACTATTTTGTCCTGCAGTCTTGGAACTCTGCCTGCCCTCCAGACTTGGTCATTTGCTTTGCTTAGTGAGTCCTCTGACTTATCGGCTCATGTCACTTGCAGGTACTTCGAACAGTCAAAAATCCTTGCCAAGCTCAGTCTCTCTCTTGATCTGTGGATCAGGATGTAGCTCTCAGCTACTTCTCTAGCACCATATCTGCCTGCGTGCAGCCGTGCTCTGCTGCGTGATGATAATGGACTGACCTCTGAAACTCTAAGCAAGCCCCCAGTTAAACGCTTTCTTTTCTAAGAGTTGCCTTGGTTGTTGTGTTTCTTCACAGCAATAAAACAGTGACAAAGACAGAGGTATATAAATTCTGTTTGTATCTGTGGGGGAGACACTTGTGGATACCTGTTCAGTCAGCGTTATCTGGCATTGAACTACTTTTGGGGCTTCCTAGCTCTTCCCCCTTCAGATTGCGCTCCCTCTCCTGGGGGGAGGCTCCCTATGCTGCCTTACGGTTCCTGTCTCTCCCTGGTTCCTTTCCCTCAGTTCTTTTTCTCACATCTCCAGCCACATGCATTTCATTTTCTGCTTTTCTCTGCTCAACTCAGTTCTGTTTTACCCCTGAATCCCTTTGTCCCCAGAGAGCTTTTTAAAACTCTGAGTTAGATCATGCCCCCACTCCTGCATTAACACTGTTTAGTGGTTTCCCGCTGCATTTAGAGTGAAATCTAATTTTCCCAACACTGCCGTGTGGTGGGGCCACTCTCCAACATTATTCTAAGCTGCACGTTCTCCATCCTTCAGCCACTGTGTTTCTGTAAGTTTTTGGAATGCGTCATACTTTCTTCCTATGGGGCCTTTGTTATAGCTGCTCCCTATGCACAGAACCCTTTTACTTTCCTTGGCTAGACTATTACCATTCTTCAGATTTATGCTTTTCTTACAGGAAAATTATTTCATTCAATTTAAGTCTAAAGTAGGACCCTGGTATTTTTCTCTTGAGAGATTCTGTTCTTTGCTGTCAAAACATTGCATGGTTTAGCATCATACATTTATTTGTCTACTTTCCATTTCAGTCTTCTCCAGTGGTGTTTGTTATTAGCTCTGTAAGGGCAGTAATGTGGTCATCACGTTTATCTTATTTATGGTAACTAGTTCAATAAAATATGAATAGGATCAAACATTAATAGATGTTTATTGAAGACATGAATGTGTGCATGTCACACGAAACAGGCTATGTCCTGAACAGTGACTGAGAAATAAGGTGAAATGGAACAAAGAATCTGTGTTTAAAATACCAATTTATGGGCGGAGGACATGGCTCAGAGTAAAAATACTTTCTTTGCAAGGATAAGGACTAAAACCCATATAAAAGCAGGGCTTGCTTGCGCATGTCCATAACCCCAGCATGGTGAAGTAGAGACGGACAAATCCTAAGAGCTCCCTGACCAGCCAACTTGCCTAAAGTGGAGAGCGTCCAGTTCAGTGAGAGACCCTGTCTCAACGTAGCAAGGCAGAGTGAGGGGCGTGGACATTTGATGACCTGCGGTGGCCTCTGCATGTGTGGCCTCTTGTGCATACGTCTGCATTGCACATTCAAAGACCACAACTTTATGAAGACTTACTCTAGCAAAGAGGATCCTAGGTTGCGTATTCTGACTTCAAGTTTTGATGTGGCTTTTATTTTCATTTATAATCATACATTTGTTAGCAAAAGTAGCCTTCTAAGTTATATTTAATGGTGTTTGAGTTCTGTTGGTCTTGTCTTATCTTTTTAATTTTGTTAAATGGACTGTAATTCTGTCTCATCATAGGTTTAATATAAGTCATTTGCTAAGTGCTCCTAAGCCAGGTACTTTCTATGGGTCGTCTCATTTTATTTTTTTTTTTTTTGAGACACCTTTAAACTTTATTCTCCAGCTTTTTTATGTTTCCTCATTGTATTTTTATAACCGCCATCTGAGGGTGATTGTGATGCCCTGTTTTTCTGATAAACTTTTAGGTTCCAAGAAGTTAGCTATATCACGGTCATATAGCTGGTTTATGTTGGAGCAGGACTTGAATCCAGATGAACCCAATACCTTGGACTATCATAGTGCTATTTTGATGGTGAGTATATTAGACGTACTTTAAATATATGAGAAACATTTGGTATAGGTATGGCATTTCTATTTTCTCTGCTAAGCATCTAGGAAACATTTAAGAATTTTAAAGCTACAAATTTTATATTTTTACATATATCAGGAATACTATATTCTTCAAATATTATTTTAGGAAAAGACATTAAAATGGCAAGGCATGTTTGACATACATTGCAGGCGTACAGACTAGTAGAAAATGCCACTCCTTTTATTGCTGTTCCAGCTTGGGGCTTGGTCATATCCCTGCGGCTCACATGTATGGGCAGTCATGGGGTGGCTGAGTGCGGAATGAATATGTGGGTCAGTAGCAACCCTACCCCCACTAAAGAATCTTACCTTGTTTGCCATTTTGCAGCTTTCCCTAGCTGATGCCAGATTTCTGTGTCATGGGACTTGAGTCCTTCCTATCAATCCTATAATGTGGGAGAGGAATGCAGTGTGTTGTGGGTCAGAGCCTGCAGCCCTGGGGAGGAATGCTCCATGGAATGCTTTTCTCTCCTATGATCTGAGGTCAAAGTTACAGAAGAGCCTTAAGAAAAATAATTGCAAGGATCTCACTATTGCTTTCTGGAGTGAGTGGGCCGGGCTCAGTCCTGGTCAAGTTGCATGTGGAAGACACATCCTGTTTCTAACATTTTCCCTGGAGTTTCCAAGCTTTATGTTTGCTTGTGAAAGACTCCCATCAGGATCAGGGTGCAGTTTGAACTTGGTCACGTGAGAGTTCTTGTTTTGTTTTTTACTCAACCTGAAGGGGGGAGAAGCCCGACAATCAAAAAGTTCTGTTAAGGCTGGTAGGAAATTGAAGTCAGCTTCCCCAGTAAGACAGGAAGGAAGGAAGAGAAAACTAAGTGGAGTGTGCCCCCAGGAATGAAGTGCACCCCCAAGATCAAAGTGTACCCGCAGGATCGAAGTGCACCCCAGGAACGAAGTGTACCCCAGGAATGAAGTGTACCCCCAGGATCGAAGTGTACCCCCAGGAACGAAGTGTTGTCGCTTCAGATTGAGGCTGAGACTCAGGGGAACCTAGAAATAAGGAAGACAGGATAAAACGAGGAAAAGGGAGATTGAGGTTGTGGTACGGACCAGAGTCGGGCTGACCAAGCAGCTACTCTTGGATGTGAAACTGGCTTACAAGAGGAATACGAAGAGCTAGATTGTGTGTGTGTGTGTGTGTGTGTGTGTAAGTGTGTGTAAATGTATTATCTGTATGTATATAAATATAACACACACACACATATATACACATATATATGTATATACGTATATACGTATCTATACATATATATACATATATATACATATACATATACATACATATATACATATACATACATATATATATATATATATATACATACTGGCTCTCTCTATCCGGAATGTAGTGAGTGCTCATTAAGTGCCTGATTAACTGATTTAATCTGGACAGTTTATAAAAGTTTTCCCCTAAATAAGTAGTGTACATAATAGCTTTTCATAGCTGAGGATCTGTTACAACTTACCCGAGTACTACTTATTACAAATTAGCTAATTCCTTTACTGCTGTACCATGGGTTGAACCCAAGGCTTTGCATATGCTGGACAAGCGTTCTGCAGCTGAGCCGTCCCTAGCTCTAAAGAAGCATTTTTTAGAGGTAATGAGGGTGGTTATGTTTCTGCCATTTCAGGAGTGCTGTCTGTTGTTCAAGAAGAATTCCAAAACATATGACTTTTGCTAAAGTTCAAGTGATTGTTGTACACAAATTCTTCATTTCCTTCATAAAACGAATTTTGTTGAATTTTCCGTATAAAGTGCAGCTGCTGAACATTCCTGTGACGGCTCCTTTGTGAATGTGCCACTGTTCTGGGTGTGCACACGCCTTATAATTGCAGCTTTCTTTTGTTGGTGGTCGGCAGCTCCAACTGTTAGAGCTCTTGTCTGATTATGTGGAACTTCATTTTAATGGGAGCAGCTTCTTGGCTGCATTTTTAAGAAATGGTCTTGGAAGCTTCACACTGTGGACCTTTTGTTGGGGACAAAGGGTTATTTATGTTAAAGGAAAATGTATTCCCCCCTGAATTAGCTGGTGGGAAGCATAACTAGCTCATTAGCAATGCTCACTTGCGCTTTGGCCTTTTCTGTGGCAGAGGGAAGGAAAACTGAAATCAGAAAGGGCAGTCTGTGGTCTTTTGCCTTCTGCAGAGAAAATGCGCTGTGACGTTAAGCTCTTCGGCTAGCTTTAGCTCAGGTTCCCTTTGGTGTTTAGAGCATGCAGTGTGTAGAATGGCACTGTGCAGGAGATGTATGCGGGAGAGCTCAGGGGAGGGCTTAACTTTGGAAACAGGTAACAGTTGAGTCTTACAAACAGTTCATAATTTTCTCTGAACGTCTTCTAGTGGTAGTTTCTGATAAAAATAGAGCACGTTATGCTGCCGTAGACAAGCAGCAAACCTATGCTTTTATGTAGTCGATATTCTTCTGTCTTCAAGCCTTCCACTTCCTTTCTCCCCAAAAATACATTAAAGATTGTATTGACCTCATTTAATTTATTAAAGCTGATCTTTCCTTTGTAGATTTCAAGAACAGAGCTTTGGAGCCAACACTGCTGTTCCTTTTGTTTTTGACAAAGTCTCACAGGAAGGTATTGAGTGTTTTTAATTCACAGCTGAAACTGGTAGTTACCTTTACTATCTTGTTATCTAGCGGGAAAAGCTTATGGCTAAGCATGTGATTTATAGAAGTCCATCTGACTCATAAAGATATGATCACTGCGAAGAGATAAAAGATGCTTGAGTTTCAGTATCGGTTTTGAGGGGTTATATTTACATCACTTTTGCAACTTGTGGGAGACTGTTCTGTGAAGCACGTTTGTCATGAGTTCTGCCTCACTGCGCAGACACTGGAACAGTTGTTTTGACATTAGTGCCAGGGACAAGGTATCAAAGTGTTTCAGGTTTTTCTCGTTAGAGTAACAAGTGCCCTTATGGAGGCAGAAGCAAGAGTCCCTGAGTCCCTCATAGTTTTCTAGCCAGATGACAGTGTCTCAGGTGTTGAGTCAGAGGGAGCGCTAGGCGGTGTTGGCACATGCCTTTATTTAATCCCAGCACTCGGAAGGCAGAGGCAGGTGGATCTCTGTGAGTTCGAGGCCAGCCTGGTCTACAGAGCGAGTTCCAGGACAGGCACCAAGACTACACAGAGAAATCTTGTCTCGAAAAAACAAAACAAACAAACAAACAAAAAACAAAAAAGGGGAGGGAGGTAAAGCACATTCCTGATTCTTGTAATTTGGGATTTGGGGGGGTAGGGGCTCTGTAATCACCTGCATGCTAATGTCTTGATCTCTCTCCAGAATATTAGTTTCATCTCGGTGGAGATGTCCATGCAGCCTGCAATTCAGGTAAGGTTTCTTCTTGTAAAAGATGAATATAAATTACGAATTGATATTATTGATTCAGTTCTTTTCATGGCATGAGTTTTTTTTTTTAACACTACATTTTAACAATAGGCATACCGCATTTTGACTTTCTAGCTCCCAGATTTTAATTCTGAGTTTGACTTGTGCTAGATATTTGAAAGAATCAAAAGTATTTGGGGGTTGGTGGGTCAACCTGGGAAAAATAAGTACAATGTTTTAGAGTCTCCCCCTCATTAGAACATGGGACATGTTTGCAGTTGAAGGAACAGGCAGTACAAAACAAATACAAGATATAATTCTTAGGTAATTATACATATGCTTTATAATGACCCTGTACCTGACTATGTGTTAAAATTGAAATTAAAATGAGTAGGGTTTTTGTTTTGTCTTCTTCTTGTTGTTGTTGTTGTTTGCTTGTTTGTTTGTTTGTTTGGTTTGTTTGTTTGTTGCTGGGTGAAGCCAGCTGTAGGGAGTCACAGAAACCATGATAGTCTTACATTTAAATGATTTTCAAAGTTGATGTTTCCTGTATTTTTTGCTTTTCTTTTGTTTTCTTTCTTTGGTTCTTAATAGAACAATGAAATGTTAATTTAAAGGCAAAAGTCACAGTGAATCTTTATCTAGAAAGATGCAGTCAGCTGGGAATAAATGCACTGGAAAGTCAGAACTTAGAGTCAGTCACAGCTTAGTTCCGATCCCACGTCTGTCAGTCTCAGGGGGGAGAATCTGGTGAATTATCTTGCCTCTGCTTCATCACCTAGAAGGTAGAGGGAGGGTAGTAATTCACATTCTGCAGGCTAGTTGAGAATCCGTGAGGTAGATAGCACATGGGGAGAACCTGCTAGATCACATACTGCCTAGTGGCCCTTCAGGAGTTTGTTTGTTTGGTAATTCTTTCTCTAACATATGTTTATCTTACCAGAGGAGATTGGAAATGGGCTTGTCTTTTTTCCCCTTTATAGTTTGTCTACACAAGTTCAAGCCAGACAAAAATCTCAGGAAAGAGAAGGGAAGTGCTCATGAAGACCCACCATAGTCAGAAGCTATGGTTGTTGTCTGCTGTGAGAGGGACTATCACTTTCCTCAGTGTAGAAACAGGGGTGTATAGACGGCACTCCAAGGCAGACCTCCCACTCAGTAGTAGTTGAACAACAAAAGTCAGACTTCCTGACTTTTTCTCCTGTGACTTTTTGATCCGTCATCCTTGGAGTGATGTTTGGCTTTCTGTGGTCAGATCCTAAGGTTCATTTTCCTTCCACTCCATACTTGTCTCTTTCTCTAGCAGTGGGGAAACGGCCTCCCATTCACTAACTCTCTCTATGTGTGGACTCGCTTTCACTGTGACTGCCACTTTCTCCCGGTAGAGACACACAGCTCACTTGGCTCGGAAGCTGTCTGTGGGCTGTCCTGCCTTACCTCAGTCGAGCCCTTCATACCCAGTTCAGAACCAGACACCTTGCATAGGGTCACCCTTATGCATCCCTCAGGCTCCTGCTGTTCACATTCCAAGTTGCCTCCCTTGAATAACTTCTGCTCATCTCACTCAGGCTCTAACACCCCTCTTGAGGACAAGAACCATTTGTACTCCTTTAAAAAAGTGACTTCATGATTTTTTTTTCATAATTTGCACAATTGAATCTTTCCTATAAACAGTCTGAAAGCAAATCTGTTTATATTTCAAGTGTTGACTTGTTAGTATATTTATGTAATTTTATTCTTATTTTTTACTTTAAATTATAAGCAATTTTTTAGGCTTTGCAGGCCAGTAGTCAAAATTGAGACTGTTAGATGGGTACTTGTATAGCAACCATTTTAAAATGTTTTAAGGGCTGGGTGGTGGTGGTGCATGCCCTTAATCCCAGCACTCGGGAGACAGAGCCAGGTGGATCTCTGTGAGTTCAAGGCCAGCCTGGTCTACAGAGCGAGATCCAGGACAGGCACCAAAACTATACAGAGAAACGCTGTTTCAAAAACCAAAAAAAAAAAAAAAAAAGTTTTAATTGTAGGTCATAAAAAAATACAGATAAGACAAATTTGCTTGGACTGTAGTTTGCCATTCTATTGCTTTAATCAAAATATTAATACACACACACAATTAAAAATAATCAAATAAATATCTAAAACATGACAATTATGATTTGAAGTTTGCAGATGACATTTATGCATTCATCCACGTATCCATTCAACGGCTGTTTGTTGAATCTGCTGTCTGTCAGGGCCAGTGCTAGATGCTACAGACGTGTATCTTGTGAGGCAGGTGTCGTTAACCCATTTTATAGCTATGATGTGGAGATTCTGGTTTAACAAGTAGAGGAAAAAAGTACTATTTGTTGAATTGTTTTCCTCTTGACCCTACAGCAGAACTCATTCATTAATTTAGTGTTCATTGACATTGACCTCTGTATTAAATATTGAAAACATTGGGAATAATCCAGTTTGCTTCTGATTTATGTATTTCTATGAGATGGTGCAGTTTTGCTTAGTCTGTATGGCTTATGCCTACTTATGTAAACACGGACACATGTGGGTTATAGTGACTTTCAGCTGTTTGGTGTTTTGTCTAGGTGTGGTTTGGGGAGGACCTACCTCTAAGCCCCAGGTGTCCCCTGACCCCCAGACATGGACCAGGACTGGCTGACGTCTGTCAGTATGACGAGTGGATATCTGTGAGGCACGAAGCCACTCTACTGCCCATGCAAGAAGACCTCTCTATTTGGTTATCTGGCTTACTGGGTAAGGCTTACAAAGACATTGATTTTTTTTAATCTTCATTAAAGAAGTGATTGATTGTTCCAGATGCTGGGGATGTGCTAGTGAGTGACAGCCAGGTCCTTCCTTGTTTTCACAGTCTGTAGAGCCAAAAAGATACTCTCGCTCTCAACCTTGAACTGTAGGAAACTTGAAATTTGATTGAAGTGGCCAGCCCTTTTGAATAATCAGTACTTTAATTTTAATATGTTTCAAAAAATTCTGTATGTCTAATATTGATTTTTTTTTTTTACTGATTTCCCCAATCTTTTTTTTTTTTTTTTGGTTTTTCAAGACAGGGTTTCTCTGTGTAGCTTTGCGCCTTTCCTGGAGCTCACTTGGTAGCCTAGGCTGGCCTTGAACTCACAGAGATCTGCCTGTCTCTGCCTCCCGAGTGCTGGGATTAAAGGCGTGCGCCACCACCGCCCGGCAATTTCCCCAATCTTATATGAGCTGTAAGATTATAAATGGAAGATATAGCTACTTATATAAAAATCAATACTGTTTCTGAAACACTGAAGGGTAGAAGCAAAGAAAACCAAAAAGGAAATGTCAGTTGGAGAATTCCTGGCGTTACATTTTTTTACTCTATTCAAGATTATGATGAGTGTTCTGAGCTTTCTTTCTGGGGCAGGGGCGGGGCTGACTTTTTGCTTTATGTATGTGTGGGTGCGTATGTATGCATATATGTGTATGCATGTGTGTGGTTACGGGTGTTGGGGGGCTGTGGTGTGTGTGTGTGTGTGTGTGTGTGTGTAACCATGTGCATGCTAGCTTAACTGGCCACAAGCTCCAGGAATCTGCCTGACTCTGCCATAGGCACACCAATGCACCTCACTTTTATGTAGGTTCTGGGAACCCAAGATCCAGACCTCATACTTTACTAGTGAGCCTTCTCCTGAGTCCCTCAGATCACTTAACTATAGACGCTCATGTAGCATCCTGAGATTTTCTTGAGAGGGAAAGCCTGAAGGTGGACTGAGGCCCTTGGAAGATAACCACACACTAAGCAGTTACTCTAGTTTTGTCTGGTATCAACATGGTGATTGGAAAGATTTTAAAGTTGGCAGTGTAAGAATGCTTTTAAAGAAGTTATTTTAGAGGCAGAAGTTGATATTCCCAGACTGCTTATTCTGATTCTGTATTTAATCTTTAAATTGCAATGAAGTCCATCTTTTTTATAAAGATCATTTTTTCCCTTGTACAAGTGATATTAATGTGAAGTGAATTTATCTAACATACATTTACATGTATTTTTTCTGAACTTTATGCATCACAGATTTTTTTTTTCTTTTGTGTTTGATTTAACTGACATTATTTGTTTTAATATACCTTTTTAAGGGTGGAAACTTAGTTTCATCTGGTATTTGTTTAGTTTTCTAGGTGTTATCTGGTCATGTTTAAGTTGTAGCCACTGCTTTTGAATTTGCTGCTTCTAGATGGGTCTTAGCTTTAAAATATGTTTTTAGGTATTGACATTAAGGCAGAAAGATTGTTGGAAGAACTTGACAATGGAGTGCTGTTGTGCCAATTAATCAACGTTCTTCAGAATATGGTAAAAGCATGCCACTCCGAAGAACCAGGGGTAAGTAAATATTGACCACGGTGAAGTTAATTGCTCATGTCTACTTTATTTATTTGTTTTGCATTCTGACCACAGTTTCCCCTCCTCTCCTCCCAGCCCCTCCACCCCTCTGCCTCCCCGCCCCATCCATTCCTCCTCAGTTTCTATTCAGAAAAGGGTAGGCATACCTACTTCTTATTACCTCTATGTGGGTACATCATATAACTGGCTGTAAGGCTTTGAAAACTGATTTAACTTTTTGTGCATTTGAAAAACCATTATTTGTAAAATAAAGTCAGTAACATTCACCTTGAGGCTTGGAAGGTGGCTCGGTTGGCAAAGTGCTTGTCGCATAACCTGAGGACCTGAGTTCAGATCCCCAGAACCCATGTAAAAAGTGGCTGTGGCAGCTTGCGTCTGTAATCCCAGTGCTGGCAGACAAAGACAGGCAGGTCCCAAAGGCTCACTAGTCCAACCAGTCAATGAGTTTCAGGTTCACTGAGAGACCTGTCTTAAGAAACAAATCTCCATGGGCATGCACGCACGTGTGAACACAAACATCTACACATCAGAAATAACAACAACACAGATATTTACCTTGCGGGATTTATTTGTGAATGTTCACTGATGTTAAGTCCATAAATGGTGTCTAGGATAGTGCCTGATATACTTACTATAGGTGATCTCCAGCAGCTAGATCCTCCACACATTGACAGTACCTTCCACAGGACTGCTATATGGTTACAGGAGAAAAGAGTTTATGACAGTCTCTGGCTGTGCTGCCTAGTTTTATATCAACTTGACATGGGCTAGCATCATCTGTAAGGAAGGAACTTCAATTTAAAAATGCCTCCGTAAGATCCTGCTGTAGGGCATTTTCTTAATTAGTGATCGATGAGGGCACCGTCCCTGGGCTGGTGGTCCTGTGTATAAGGAAGCAGGCTAAACAAGCCATGATGAGCAGCACCCATCCATGGTCTCTGTATCAGCTCCTGCCTCCAGGATCCTGCTGTGCTGTGCTGACTTCCTTCAATGATGGACAGTATCATATAGAAGTGTAATCTGAATCAACCCTTTGGTCAGAGTGTTCTATCACAGCAATAGTGACCCTAACTAAGACGACATCATCATCTTCTCATCTTCTTCTCCTTCTCCTTGCTCCTCCTCCTCCTCCGTAGTCTTCATCTGCTACCTAAGTGGTAAACTTATAAATATTGGTGGAATGTATAGCATTTTAAAAAGAGGAGTTTAAAGATGATTTGAAGTAGATTAGGTTTTCTTTCTTTTTATCAAATGTTAAGTGTTTGTGAGAGTTGGGAGCCTAGACATACCATTAGTTAAATATAAAGTGGTACTGTTATTCTTGGAGGATAATAAGTGAGATATCTCTCTGTATGTGGATGCATACATGCACACATATGATTCCATATATGTAATATTGAAAACAAAGTACACCCTTTAATATATAAAATTCTCTACTTCTAGGAATTCATTCTAAGAAAATAGCGGGTAGAAATAATATAATCTGCTTATCAATAGAGGAGTTGTAAAATTAATTATGTCACCTAAACATTGGACTATTATATATTTATTAGAAATAATTATTTAAATATGTTCTTCTTAAGTCTTAAATATGCCCACAACCTATCCAGTGTACATGCGTTCAAAGTGCATGCACACATATGCATATCAAATTGTAGAATCCTATCTGTGTGGTACTTTCTAGGTACATATGCATGGCTTTGCAGAGAGATATTTTATCAAAATGTCAATGAGAGGAATTCATTTAATACTAATCATCTTTGTATTTTGCTATATTTATTTGTATATTTTTGTAATGATAATATATTCAGTATTTAATCATGCATGCAGGCTATTTCAGTTCTGCAAAATAATAGCACCCGTAGATTTGGTAATAGCGGTTGTCTCCAGGGAGAGAGAAACCGGCAGTGATGGAGGAGGACCTACTGTACCTATTGCATTAAAAACATCACTCTTAGGAATTGCCAAGTAAAAAGTAAAAGCAAAGGAACTCCCCTCTTCCCTGCCTCAGCCCCAGAGGAATATCAGAATAGTCTGGAGCTAGACAGTTAAGAAAACAAAGGTAACAACTCAGGGCCTTATGAAACTTAGGTCATCAAAGAACCTGAATTTAGAATGGGCGACTACTCCCATATTTTAGTCTCTTTAAGAGGCTCAGGGTAGCCTTTATGATTCTGTGTGGGAAGAAGGAAGCAAAAATGAGTATTTGCTGACCTATAACATAGCGTAGTTTTGTATTTGAGTAGAACTGTGTGGAGGGACACCGTCGATGCTTTGTAATTACCAGACCGCCATTTAAATTGTGAGAATCTTGTGCTATTTTAAAAAGAAGATTAGAGAAGCTTGAGTCTACTGCTGATTTTGAGTAGACCATTTTCCCAAGAGTCTTTTTCTGGAAGATACTTAAAGTAAAAGAAGAAAGTTATTTTTGAAGATAATTGTCTTCCCTCCAAACGGTATCGTCTGCAGTTGTACTTATTACTGTTCAATTGATTCTTTTTTCCCCCTTTTTTTTTTTTTGGTAAATAGTCCTTATGTCTTTTCTAGAATTTTCCAATGAGAAAAGTGCCTTGTAAGAAGGATGCTGCGTCAGGTTCGTTCTTTGCCAGAGACAACACGGCAAACTTCCTTCACTGGTGTCGGCACATCGGCGTTGATGAAACTTACCTCTTTGAATCTGAAGGTTTGGGTAAGTATTGTTGCTGTCGGAGCTTGTGGGGTTTGTGTCCCTCGTCTCTAAATTTCCTTTCTAAATAGTGACTCAAAGTGCCATATCACTATTACTTACAAAGTTAGTACTTTAGTTGTATATGAAGTAGTTGGAGAATCAGATATCAAATATAGTAAGCTTTTCACTTATGTTAAAGGCTTTATAGATCTAGAGTTTTCTGAGTTGGCTGTCAGAAGATTCTGTATTAATGCTCTACTAATATTTTCCTGAAGATTGATTCTACCAGGTCTAAATTCTAACAATTCCTCTTTAACCAGATCATTATAGAAATAACAGGTGAAATGGGCTTATAGTATTTGGATTTAATTGTAAATAATAGCTGCCATCTTTATTATCTAAAAAGAATATTTTTTTTGACATTTCATTAAAGAAATCATGCTCCAAGCTGGGTGGTGGTGGTGCATGCCTTTATTCCCAGCACTCAGGAGGCAAAGGTTCAAGGCCAGCCTGGGCTATAGAGTGAGGTCCAGGACAGCCAGGGCTACACAGAGAAACCCTGCCTTGAAACACGCACCCCCCCCCCCAACACAAATAAAATTGTGCTCCACTGAAAAATTGTCCGTGTATTTTTCTGATTTTCTGAAGTCAGCAGACGTATCTATATGGCGCTAACGGAGCATCTGGCTGGCTGTTTTACATACACACATTTCAAAGCATTTATAGGTGTATATATGTGTGCATAGGCATGTATAGAAATACACATGCCTGGAGCGTATAATGTTGTGATCGGAGACATACATCGCAAAGAGGACACCGTATTCCTGGACAGAAGTTTTATCACTGGCACTGTTTACAGGCCCTGATTTATGGTGATGATTAAAAGCCAGCCGACTTTTAGTTGAATTTGTTAGTTTTAAAACTCTCCACCAACAGCGTGAAGTGTGGTCTGCTCTTGGATTATCTGCAGCCTGTTGGTGCTTCTGGCCACCCCCTGCCCAGGATAGAATGGGATGCGGTGCTGTGCCCTGAAGGCTGGCTGTGCCCGACCCAGGTGTGCTGATTGTTACTGACAGTGAAGCTGAGTCAATGGCACATCCAGCTACCAGAGATCAAAGGGAGGAGGAAGCGCTTTGAATTCTTTCCTCTGTAGCTTATATCTTTCTGAAAAGCTCTGAGATTGCCATTTATTTTTTAAATGTAAAAGACGTCTTCCAGCCGGGCTGAAGGGCAGTATAGGACTAAGAAAAATCCTGTCAGTACCGGTAACTCATTTGTAGGCATTGAAGTGAGAGATATATGTTTACATTTGCTTGGAACTCAATGTAATTTTAAAAGTTAAATATGCTATTTTAAGGTACTTAGGATATTTATAAAAATAGGTTTGAAGTATTTCATGTTAAATTCCTTTATTTCTGTAGATTTAAACTCAAATAGAGGCAGGCCTTTGGTTGCTTTAAAAGCTAATGCTTTATACCAGGCATGTTGGTACACACCTGTAGTCAAGACCTGTTTTGAAGGAAACAGATTGTTTTGTGTATGTTTTGTGCTATTCACGCCTCGGAGAACAAGTGCCTTTTCTATTGGAGGAATCAGTGTGTGGTCTGATTAGGTTACGATTCCAGACTTCCTTAGGACTTCTTGTAAACTCCAAGGAAAACCATTTCCACAACTGTCTGATTAAGCCAGCTTTATTTAGACTGACCAGATGGCTGCCTCCCTCTAAGTTGGGGTTTCAGAGAGCAGCTCCCCCCCCCACTGGCTTTTCGGGTCCCTTTTATGGGGAAGGGTTAGGGTTTATAGTAAACAGCTGTTGAGATAATTGGCTGTTAGGACCTGGACAGAAGAGTGGGGGCTCAAGGCTGCCTGTGGGGTAGATAAGTGTGATAGAAACCTCTGGATAGAAGAGTGGGGACTCGGGGCTCAAGGCTGCCTGTGGGGTAGATAAGCAAGAACACATCATGTGGAAGGGAGTTGTCCAGGTTGTCGGCTAGACACATTTTTGTAAGGCAATCATATATCACAGGTTCAGGAGTTTAGCAAGGCAAAAGGGTCATCGTGGGGTCACAAGTCTAGCATAGGCCTGGAATTACAGTTTCCAGCCGTCATGTGGGTTCTAGGAAATAAACCTCTGGAAGAGATCAGTGCTCTTAACTGCTAAGCCATCTCCAGCCTCAAATTAAAACATTTTAAGTTTACCTTGCGGTGGTGGCACACGCCTTTAATCCCAACACTCGGGAGGCAGAGCCAGGCGGATCTCTGTGAGTGCAAGGCCAGCCTGGGCTACAGAGCGAGATCCAGGACAGCCACCAAAGCTACACAGAAAAACCCTGTCTTGAAAAAAAAAAAAAACAAAATTAAGTTTGTCTCTTTTGTTTAATTTTTTGTACTTTGTCATATCTAAATATCATTGCCTAACAAAGGCAGTGCAGATCTTTACCTGTTTATCTCTTATCGTCCTGAGGCCACAAACGGTGCAATGTTGAATAAACTGGTGAGTTACCTTCAACCTGTCCTTGGGAGGGAGATTTTCCACCACTTACCTTACGTGGAAATGGTATTAGAATGTTATTAGCCGTACGTTTTTCCTGGATGCCTTATCAGACAAGAAAGTTCCCTCTGGCCTCTTTGTCTTTTGTGTCCCATATTCACATGGTGTTAGATTCTTTCTCATTCTTTGGTCTGTGTGTTGTCCCCCTTTTTTGGGGTGCTAGGATCCCTGTTTCTATTACTTACCTTGGTTGATTTTCATAAATTGAACTGTTTGCCTTCCTGACATAAATCTCACCGGCTCCTTGCACGTAGTACTTTCTGTATGCTGCTGGGTTGTGTTGACCGTGTGTCAGAGAACGTTAAGTCACGTCTTGTGAGGACCTAGGTACTGGGTTTTAGTTTTCTTGTGATACCGTCCTCTTCTGGCTTTGTTTTGAAGATAACGATGCATCATAGAGTAAGTAAGGAATTGCTGCTTCCTGTCCTTGTGAAGTTTGAGAAACACACCGTTTAGAGTAAACTTGAAATGACAAGTCTCTTCGAACAGCAGCTCCTGTGGAGTGATCTGTCATATACTGTGCTGGGGAGAGGGCAGAGGTCATCATCAAGGGTCTTCGATGTTCTCCACCTTGTTGTTGGGGTGGGGTTTCTTGCTAAACCTGGAGCTCATCGATTCATCTAGATCGGATGGTCATTGAGCTTCAGGAATATTCTGTCTCTGTTATCCCAGCACTCTGGTTACAGAAGTGTGCCCCCATACATGGCTTTTGTCCGGGTTCTAGATATCATGTCCCAATGTCTGTGCAGGAAGAACTTTGGACCGAGCCATCTCCCAGCCCTTAACACAATTTAGTGCTACGAAATCCATAGGTTTCAGTCTGAAATTCTAAACAAGTAAATGTCCTTGGCCACTGCCCATTCTCTTCGTGCTCGCTAGTTTATTTTTAATGCAGAGGAAATTGCTGTGGTGACAATAAAAATGTCTTTTCTGAGTCTTGTCTAGACAAGTAAGCCTGCTGTCTTCAGTATTCTTTCCTTTTGCTCTCTCCTAGGCCAGAATTATCTCCCAGTTTAAATCTGATTCTAAAAACATATGGTCTTATTTTTTCCCCAGTTTTACATAAAGACCCCCGACAGGTGTACCTTTGTCTTCTTGAGATTGGTCGGATTGTGTCAAGGTACGTATTTCTCAGTATTTCAATATGTCAACGTCAAAAATACCTTCAAGCAACTTAATTTGATCATAGTTTCTATCCCAAAAGAATACGCCTCTTGATGAAAATGAAGTAACCCGATTTTCTGTCCTGTCTCTCTGTGTCTTTATTTATATCTGCATGCGCAAGTGTCAGCATTTGCTTTCTTCATTTACCTTGCTTCTTCATTTCATACGAAATCGTGAAAATGCTACTTAAAATTTCCAGATCAAGAATAGGGTAAAAATGGGTAATTTCAAGCAGTTCAAAGCAAATCAAGTCCCATTTGGTGAGAAGCCTGAGGCTTTGTGTCTCCCATGCCTGCATCAGCCCTGTCCACCCACCAGCTTGTTTTTAAGCTGCCTTTCAGGACTCCAAAAAAATATTGAAAATATCACATAACCCAGATATATGCTATGATATAGAGATTATAGTCTGGATTTGGGGCAATCTGAAACATTAAAAAAGACGGCTTCCAGCTGAGCGATGGTAGCACACGCCTTTAATCCCAGCACTCAGCAAGCAGAGGCAGGTGGATCTCCCTGAGTTTGAGGCCAGTTTGGTCCACAGAGTGAGTTTCAGGACAGCCCAGAGAAACCCTGTCTCAACAAAACAAAACAAAACAAAACAAAACAAAACAAAACAAAACAAAACCCCAAAACCAAAAAAGAACTTCCAGCTGTCCCTGTGAAACAGTCTGTAGGGAAGAGTCATGCAGACTTCACTCCAGAATAAAACGTCCCCTGTTTTGACTGCTTGATCTGCAGAGATGTAGTTGGTACACATTGCATGATCGGATTTCCTGGCTTGTTTTCAGATATGGAGTTGAGCCACCAGTATTAGTGAAACTCGAGAAAGAAATTGAGTTAGAAGAGACGCTGCTTAATACCTCGGGGCCTGAGGAGTCCATCAACATCCCCAAATCTTGCTGTCAGCATGAAGAACTACACGAGGCTGTAAGTAACTCCTGTGCTTTGTGGACTGTTCCACCTGAAGGTTTACAGTTTTATGTATTTCTAAATTGCTGCCGGAAATACTGCGTATAGAAGAAAATGGTTTTTATTCAGAATATATGCCAGTTACTAATCTGCACTCTCTGATGAGTTCTGGGAGTATGTGAAGAATGGATGTGTCCTTGAAGAGTGGCAGTTAGAGGCTGTGAGAAGTCCATGTTTTTGTCTTTGTTTGTTTTTTAAATATAGCATTATAATCTGACTTGTAAATAATAAAGGATTGCTTTGTTGGTCATGTATTGTGTTTGTTTTACGGTACTAACCCAAGCATGAAGGGACGAGAGTTTCAATTTGAACACACTAATGAGCAGTGGAGCAAAAGGAGCAAATATAAGCCGTGTTTAGGAAGGAGAATTGACAGGATTTAATTCGTGACTGGGAGGGAGAGAGAAGTCCAGGGTGGTTGGCGAGGTTGAGTAGACGGTACACAGGTCCTGGGAGGCTACAGGTGGAAGAAAGGTTGTGAGGGAAAACCGGAGGGGTTTTTCTGAACGTTGTCCCTAACAGACTTTTTAATATGACGGGCCGTGTCCTGATGGTCTTCTCAACGGTACCTGTTCCTTCTGTAGAAATTACTAGAATCGTATTCCTTTAGGCTCTAGTTCAGTGGTTCTCAACCTTCCTAATGCTGTGACCCTTTAATACAGTTCCTCATGGTGTGAAGACCCCCAACCATAACACTATTTCATTGCTACTTTATAACTGTAATTTTGCTACTGTTATGAGTTGTAATGTAAATATCTGTGTTTTCTGGTGGTCTCAGGCAATCCCCGTGAAAGGGTCATGCAAACCCCAAAGGGGTCACGACCCACGTGTTGAGAACCACTGCTCTAGATCTCCTTCAATGACTAGTATAAGTGATGGAGGTGGACAGAATAAACATTTTACACTTACTGTAATTTAGAATAACTAAAAGATTTGTGGCATTTTAAAGAAAAATTTAGTGTACAAAATTACTTAATAATAAGAATAAATATTTAGTAATGCTTCTTTTCTTGTTAAATGTAGTTTCTTTGATAAATCACTCAGCTTGGGGCCTGGAAAGCAGTTGGTCACGTGCCTCAGCGCAAACATGAGAAACTGAGCTCAGATCTGCAACACCCATGTGAAAACTAGCTGTGTTGGTCTGTTTGTAACTCTGGTGCAGGGACTCAGGCAGAGACACACAGTTCTCCAGAGCTCGCTGGTCCACCACTCTAGCCAATTGGTGAGTTCTGGTCCAGTGAGAAACTCTGTCTCAAAAAATAAGGTGAAAAAAAAAAAAAAGGTGAATGAAGAAGAAGACACACTTGTAGCACGAATTGTTAGAGGGTCTTATTAATAAAAACAAACCTGAGCTAGGTATTGGGGCGACCGCTGGAAGATCAGAGAAGCAGAACAAGCCATAGCCACCTCACCTCGCCAATTCCTTGGCTGATCCTCTTTCCTCAGACTGGAAGCCTCTGAGTCCTCATCCAAATGGATCTCAGCTGAACTGCTGCTAAAAACCTAAAATGCCTTAAATACCTTTCTGCCTCCTGCCATTACTTCCTGGAATTAAAGGCATGAGTCACCATGCTTGGCTGTTTCCAGTGTGGCCTTGAACTCACAGAGATACAGGTGGATCTCTGCCTCTGTAATGCTAGGATTAAAGGTGTGTGCTACCGCTGCCTAACCTCTATGTTTAATATTGTGGCTGTTCTGTTCTCTGACCCCAGATAAGTTTATTAGAGTGCACAATATTTTGGGGAACACAATACCACCACACACACTTGATGTAGACTTCTTGTCTCCACATACATGAGTTCACACGTGTGTGTGCACTCACACGTATGCAGACGTACATGCAAAACATGCATTTATATATGCCACAATGACTGACACATACATGCATACACACAAAATAAAATAGAATAAATGCTCAGGTTACCTTGCAAGACAGATTAAGAATGTGTCAGTCGGGAAAAGCTTTTATTAGGCCAAACATATTTACTTTTATCTTATTGATACATTTGATGATTGTAACTATCAGAATGGGAGGCAGTGTTGTGTTATCGCCCGCGCTACCGTAACCCATTCACGATGTCCAAGAGAGGGGCTGTGGATTAAAAAAATAAGAGACAAGAGACAGCAAGTCATTCGTCACAGCAGAATGCCGAATGCCGAAATGCCGTTTATTGAAAGAGGGAGGAAACCTTAAATACAGGCTTACAGCACAATGGAGGATCCCTGGAGGGCAGAAGTTCGCTACCCAATGTTCTACATTCTTGCATCTAAGCTGTTTACACCAAATGCAGGATACACGAACTAAGAACCTCCGGTGAAGAGCCTCTGGTGAAGAGCCTCTGGTGATTGTTAGGTGAGAAGGAAACCGGCAGGGAATCAACATAGGGAGGACATCTGGTCAAGGTCGGCAAGCAAGGCGGCAGCCACTCACAGTGGGGGGCCAGGGCCCACAAAGCAGAAATAATATAGTAGATAAAAATTATTTAAATTTTCATGAAACCTTAAAGAATGATAATTAATGGAAACTGAAAGAAATATGATGGGTGATGTTGCTCTGCATGCTGTAAATGTGTTGCTCTGATTGGTTGATAAATAAAATTCTGATTGGCCAGTACCAGGCAGGAAGTATAGGCGGGACAAGCAGACAAGGAGAATTCTGGGAAGAGGAAGGCTGAGTCAGGAGACACCAGCCTGCCATCCAGGGAGCAGCATGTAATGGCACACAGGTAAAGCCACAGAATACATGGCAACATATAGGTGAACAGAAATGGGCTGAGTTTAAGTGTAAGTGCTAGTCCGTGACAGGCCTGAGCTAATGGCCGAGCAGTTTAATTAATATAAGCCTCTGTGTGTTTACTTAGGTCTGAGCAGCAGTGAACTGGGCAGAACACAGGAAAACATTCACCTACAGAAATATATTTTGTTAAATGAAAAATAATTTATTATATGAAGACAGTACATTTGATAAGAAAAACACTTTCAGTGGGCAAATGTTCAAACAAGAGTAAAGTATAATGTTGACATTTGGTAATTCAGGGAATAAGGTGAGAAAATAGTCACAAAATACCATTTTATTCTAGTAGCAGAAGTTTTAAAAGTTGGAAAATTGAAAGCTGTATAAATTGTGGTGAAACTATACTTAAGAATTATTAGGGCTGGAGAGGTGGCTCAGAGGTTAAGAGCACTGGCTGTTCTTCCAGAGGTCCTGAGTTCAATCCCCAGCAACCACATGGTGGCTCACAACCATCTATAGTGAGATCTGGTGCCCTCTTCTGGCATGTAGACAGAACACTGTATGTGTAATAAATAAATAAATCTTTAAAGAAAAAAAAGAATTATTATTGTTAATGAAAACTCATGTATAATTTTGAGAAATCAAAATTAAGAGTTACAAACATACTCCATTTTTATTATAATTGAGTTCAGTAAAAAATACTATTATTTATAATGGTGGAAAATTTAAGTAACATACAAACCCTCCAGTAGGGCAAACTTGATAATTTAAAATTTGGTATTGTCACAGAATGATTGTTTTATGTGATTGATATGACAATTAATTATGTAGCAGGGAGAAAATGCTGACTTTATGAAAAATATGTATACATAGACAAAAATATGGGAGTGAGGAGAATGAAAATAAGGCAATTTTGATGTAGATTATTTTCTTTAGCTATTTCCTTCAGTGTTAACTATGCAATAAATAGATATAGAAAAAAATCTTGTCCGTAGCTCATTACCTTGTGTAGACTCTGCTAGTACGGCTCTAGCATTAACAACTTCATATTACTAAATGTAAGCACTTATTTGGATATTCTAATCAGGGAAAATGAGTGGCTCAAATATAAGATCTGAAATCTTACTGGGAAAGCTAAAAACAAGCATATTTTTTAAAAAAAATGTTAAATTAATGCTATATTAATACATTCAATGTTCACCTATACATGGATATGATATACAGATATCCTGGATTAATATTTAGCATATAGGACAATTACTATTTCATTGATTATGTTGGAGCCTGTTAAATATGCAAATAGAATTTTATAAACTTCAGAAAGTAATGGCTAACAGAAACGCCTCCTGTCCAGTTACTTTGGTTAACTAATATATAAACGTATTCTACTGTCTGCTTTACCTGATTTCAGCGTCTGTGGTATACGTGAACATAGATGCATATATACCAGTCCATGAGCAAAAGAAACCTTATTGAGTGACTTAGATCAATCCCAGTTGTTTACAAGCACATTTTCCTGTTACGTAAACAACATGGAAATTGATTCTATTAATGTTCTTTTTTTTTTTAAGATTTATTTTGTATACAGTGTTCTGCCTGCATGTGTCCCTTCAGGCCAGAAGAGGGCGCCAGATCTCATTACAGATGGTTGTGAGCCACCATGTGGGTGCTGGGAATTGAACTCAGGACCTCTGGAAGAACAGCCAGTGCTTTTAACCGCTGAGCCATCTCTCCAGCCCCTATTAATGTTCTTATCAAGCCCTATGAATCCATAATTGTTAACTTACTTTTGGTAGATGATTAAGGCAATCAAATTCCTCTTAGTGAGCAGATAAATTGGGCATATCTAAAGAGACTGTTTAAAACATTAGGCCTAAATTCAATTAAATGAATATATTTTGATATGCTTTGTATGATAAGTAATTGCGAAAAATAGTTACGACCTTTTTTGTTGTTTTGTTTTGAGATGGGGTCTCACTGTGCCACCCTGGCTGGCCTGGAACTCAGTATGTAGACAAGACTGGCCTTAATAGAGATCCCCAACCCCTTTTTCTCCTGAGTGTTGGGATTAAAGGTGGGCACCAGCATGTTATTTCCAGGCATGACCTCTTTTTTTTTTTTCTTTTTTAAATGTAATTTGAGGAGAAAGCTCAATATTTATCTTAATGGTGATATGTAATGTTTTTCACTTAAAACATATTTCAAAATATATCATTTAATCAATTTATTTTATTTTCCTTATTTAAAATGTAGAATTACTAAATTTCTTTTTCTAGCCACTGTAATTTTACCATTTTCTTGAGGCTTCTCTCAAGGTTCAGGGACCATTCGGGAAGGGAAGGTCCTTAGACTGTAAGATCCAGAGGTCATGGAGGAGTACTGTGAAATAGTTCTGATACACTCTTGAACTCATAAGACCTGCACCACAAGACCAGGCCAGTCAACATCCCAGCATGGATGGGCTAGGATCTCAAGGTCCCAGCCCTAACTAAGAAGCAGCTGGCATTTTATCCATATGGGGGTGGGGGTCAGATTTCCTCAGGTATCTGGCCTTTGTAGGTTGTCCATGATCCAATGGGTAGCGCTCTACCCACTTGTATATGGCAGCACTGATTGTACTCAGTGGATTATCAAAGAGAAGAAGGCATGAAGTTGGGAAGGGGACATGAAGTGAAGTATCTGAGAGGATTGAAATGGGGGAGTTGGAGGTGATGGATATGGTCAAAATACATTGTATACATGTTTGAAATTCTTAATCAGTAAAACAGCATTTTGAGGGGTAGAAGTAAAGATATTTTCCTTTCCTTTCCTCATGAGGTGTTTGAAATGGAGCAAATACTTCTAGAAAAATGCTTCCTGAATTGAAATATTAAGAATTTTACCCCATCATGAGCATATAGACATATGTCTCTGTTTATATTAGCAATAACTTGGAACACATGTAGGTGTTTTTCTTACATTTGTTTATCAGTTTAGCGTTGTCTTAAGGGAAAAGCAAAAATTCTTACTTAGCCTGTATCTCACTGGATGGTCTTTGATTTGACACAATTGTAATTATTCAGAGCTTAAAATAACTCATATTTAATGATGAGCTCATGTTCCTAAAGATCAGCACAAGTGTTTTAAGTTGACTCTATGGTCTTAATCCATTTTCAGACCTTCAGTGTTTATAACTTCAACCCTGGTTTCAGGTCTAAGAGACAGGGAGACCTGGCCCTCAGCATTGCCGGCTGTTGTAAATTTAACTGTCTGATTTCAAAATCTGTTAGCAAGGAAAGGAGAAGAGATATTAAATAGTTGAACCGGCTATTTATTTTCCTATCCAATAACATTGCTTTTGGGCTATTTTTTCTAATAAGCACTGAATATTGATATTTATTTTTAATTTTAGGTTAGACACATTGCTGAGGACCCTCCTTGTAGCTGTTCACATCGATTTTCTATTGAATATTTATCTGAAGGACGGTACCGGCTCGGGGAGAAAATACTCTTCATAAGGGTAAGCTTGCTGTTTGCAGCCTGTATTCATACAACTTGTCCTGGGATTGGGCTTATTCTTTACCAAGCTTCTTTTGATCCCCCTTTTACTTGTAAAAAAAAAAAAAAATAGAATAGAGGCTGCTATTAGTGGAAGAATTTTACTGGACAGGAAAAATATGGTATACTTGATTTCATGAATTTTAAGTGAGTTTGAGCAGATGCTTTTAACATTCAAGCAACTAAGAAGACAGCTGAGACCATTTAAAACATTGAGTGTAACTAAATAAAATCTCCTCATGTACTTTGGGGGAATTTACTGCACTTTTCAGATTTTCTTAAATGGAATAATTTTCCATCAACTCCCTAGGAAGAAATGAACAAAATACAATATCCAGTAAGATTAATATTAATAGTAAGAAAATAAACAGAAATCTTGCCATTCATAATGATAAACACTTCCAGGTGTGAACGTAAGATTCTTTTCTTAGGTCCTAGACCAGTGTGCTGGTCATCCGTGTTTCTGGCCTTCCTTTGTCCCATCTGCAGTTGACTTTTTATCACATTGGTTGATAAGGAAAGTAATTTCACCTGTTTAACATTTTTCTACTTTTGATATAATGTAAGAGCTGTTTTCTCTCAATTGAGGAACATAATATAAAAGTACTTAAACATACCATTTCACCATCTATATTTTCCTCTATTTTACATAGAACCATCATATTTCCACCCTGTATCCAACTCATATAAAAAACACCCAAATTCATTTTCTGTCTCCTAATTAGCTTTCTTGAACATCTTTATTTGCTAATTTCATTGTTGAGCGATTTCATACGTGTACACGCTGTATTCTGATTATCTTCCTTGCCTTCCCTCCATCCTCTCCTTCCTCTTCTCACACACCCCCCACCCCGCCCTCTGTCAACTCAGTCTCCTCATGGCTACCATTCCCTTCTGGTATTTACAACTTTGGTTTTGTTTTGTGACTTAATTGGTTTAATGGGGACCATCTATGCTGGATTGGAAACTGTTCACTGGAGCCTGGTAGGGTCATCAGTGGTTACACCTGCAGGCAATTTCCCCTCTCTGTGAATCTGGTGAATAGCAAATGGAAGCAGAAACCAGGTGACATGGCTGTTCATTTATTACCCAAACTGACCCAAAGAGAGATTAGGGAATAAGTGACTACTATAGAGTCTTCCTGTTTTCTTTCTTAGCAAATAGTCAGCAGCGAGAGGTGGAGTTCCCGGAGCCCCTCCTCCACCCATGCCACCATGGGCCCAGTCTTGTTCAGACTCTGCAGCTGGCTACAGCAGCTGGGAGTTCATTGCTGATGGCTGTGTCTTGCCCAGTAATGAACTTTCTCAGCCCTTTTTCCTGTCATCTGGCTCTTACCTTCTTTCTACCCCCCCTTCCAAAATGTTTCCTAACCTTAGAGGACTGAGCACTCATCCATCACATATACTCAGCACTTGGTGCAGCCATGAATCTGTATTCACCACTGTTTACTGGAAAGAGGAGATTCTCTGGTTAGAGCCAAGAGTAAGGAGCACTTATCTATTTTGCAAGCATGATATACTCAGAATGGGACAGAGAGCTAAAGTTGAAAGCTGAGCTCATAGAGATGTGAAGATCTACCGGACAGGGCCCTAAAATCCAGCCTGGGCTGCATTGGCAGAGCCGGGGGTTTGTTTTATCCCCACCAAAGCCTGGTGTGATCGAGGCTAGCCACAAATGTCTTAATCTCTCAGAGCCATTCATATCTGCAAAGACAAACTAATAGTAATTTATATCAGTGTTTTAAAGATGAAATTGATAGAAAATAAACTTTTAAATAAACTTTTTAAATATAAAATTTACAATTTTAGTTTTAGTTGTTTTTTCCTCATTGCTTTTTGTCTCTCACGAGGTTTTTTCTGCCTCCATTTCTTCTTCCTTTCCTTCCTTCAGTACTCAATCCATTGAACAATATCACTATTGCAGTTTTCTATATTAACTATGTGGATTGTAGATGAAAATTATTTGTAAATGTTTTTACTACAAAGTGGAGCGCTTTTATTATTAGCTGTATAATCTAATACTAAATTTATTATTTTAATACCAAAAAGAGACTGATTTGAAACAAAGCTGTTGGTGAATACTCGGAGTTTCACAGGTCACAGGAAATACAAATCATGACTGTTAACAGATTGAAACGATAAACCTCACGGTTTCACTGCTGTATTTTTTAATTCTTGTTTTGGGGCAGATGCTTCATGGAAAACATGTTATGGTCCGTGTTGGCGGCGGCTGGGATACTCTGCAAGGATTTTTGCTGAAGTATGACCCCTGTCGAATACTGCAGTTTGCTACACTAGAACAAAAAATTTTAGCTTTTCAAAAAGGAGTTTCTAACGAAAGTGTGCCTGATGCACCTGCCAGAACACCCCAGCCCCCAGAAATGAACCCTTTGTCAGCGGTTAACATGTTTCAGAAACAAAATTTAAAGCCTGGCACACCAGCGAGTGTTCCAAAGAGCAAGGAAAAACAGGTACGTCCACCGGGAGTGTTGCCTCCAGCATCAGTGAAGGGTAGTCCAGCTTCCCTGTCCGCCCGTTCTAAACTTCCCGATTCTCCAGCATCATTGTCCCATGCCAAGGTCGCATCTTCAAAGGGCAGAGCACAAAAGCCGCACGCTCCTCCCAACACTGCATCGTCTTCCCGGGCTTCTTTAAATCCAGTGGGTAACAGCACCACACCAGCTTCGTCAAGCACTACACTTTGTGCATCTGAGTCAGCGGGAAAATGTGTCACCGTCCCCAAGACTGCTAAGACCATGGCTACTCCAGCCCAGAAGTCGAGAGATCTATCTAAGTCTAGACTTTTGCCAAGTAAGTCTTCTGGAAAAACTGAACCAAAGTATTTGAAACACAGTCATCTTTCTTCCAGGGGTGAGTCACCTATAAATTTATCATCCAAGTGTCCAAAGCTCCCTAAAGGAAATATGCACGGAAGGCCTAACCCTTCTCCTTTCCAATCCCCTGCAAAAGTGACCAAACCCACTTCTAAAACCAGAGCCATGGGTCTAGGGACACAGACTCAGCCCCCTGGTAGAACTCTGAAACCAAGGGTCATCTCAGCACCAAGACTTCAGTCCACCTTGAACGTCAACCATCCAGATTCAGTGTGTTCAGCGTCCTCCACAAAAGCTGCTCAGGAGTCAAAAGGTGAGAATATAGTTTCAGTTGCCAGAAAGCAACCACAGAGTAAGGGTACCTGCCAGAAGACAGGACCTGGCTCTCCAAAGTCTCCTGGCCGTACCCCACTGTCCATTGTGAGTGTCCCCCAGTCTGCTGCCAAGGCAGAAACTGTCTCAAAGTTAGCACAGACTGCCGTGAAGGGCCAGTATGCAGCTAAAGGGCCTCCCAAAAGTGGCATGCCACCAGCGTCCACCAGGAAACCACCCTCCTCTGGGAAGGGCACAGCCAGTGGAGATAAAAAACCGACTGCCAAGAAAAAGGAGGACGATGACCATTATTTTGTTATGACTGGAAGTAAGAAGCTTAGAAAATAAAGACACTTGTATCATTTTAACAAATCGAGGTGACCGAGCAGAATGGGGATCACCTCCACCAGGACCTCAGAAGGTCTTCCTATGTGCGTTTGTCGGGATAGCTACAGACATGAGGTCAAGCTGGAAGATGAAGTCAGGAGACAGGGCTGGGTTGAGGAGAAGACTCACGCGAGTTTTGTATGTTAATAGGCACATGCATGAGTTTAGATCTGTGCCGTCTGTTAATGTCTGCTGCTTAAAGAAAATGCAAAACTTCAACAACACTACTAGAATTGTAACTATATAGTGGGTGTGTCTTTGAATAGGTATTAACTATGGAGATTGTCTGCTAATAGCAACTCTGATGCTCTTAACACTAGTTACTGTGTTCAGTCATAAAGCAACGGTGTGTTTGGCTTTGGGGTGTGCCCTATAATCCCAGCTCTGAAGGCTGAGTGAGGACACCTGCCGGGGGTACATAGTAAAACCCCGCCACGGTTTGACACGTGCTCTAAAAGGCACCGAAGTTAACGTTCTGATCAGGAATCCTGGTCCAGCAATCCTAAGTACCAGTGGCTGCTGCTGCTGCTTGGTTTGACATTCTGGATTAAATGGAATTCTTATTATTTAATTCTCTATAACCTTTCCATATCAGAAGGAAATGGTTTTTTTTAATTAAAATTGGGCTTTTATTAATATTAGTAGCATTTTATAATCAATATTTTTGGTAAAAAAGAAAACCCAACCAAGTAAATTAACTTATTGGATCATAACCTGAGATTTAGTAAAAAGTAAGATTTTTTTAATATGACAACCTACACACTTTGTATCTTATTTTTTTAGATGAAATCTGCCGTATGACAGGGAAAGAGATTTAATAGCTTCTAGCATATTTCCTATGTGTACAGACAAGTACTTTTACATTGAAACAATGTGTTTTGCTATCAGAATTAGGTTTTAACGATCTTAAAACTAAGATGATAGGGACTGGGGAGGTGGCTCAGTGGATAGAGCCCTTCTTGTGCAGACCTGAGGACTAGAGTTTGGATCCTTAACCTACATAGAAATGGGTGGGCATGATGGTCTACGTGTGTAGTCCCAGCATGCAGGAGGAAGAGACGGATCTCCTGGGATGAGCTGGCTGGTTAGACTAGGCAAACTGATGAGCTCCAGCTTTTGAGAAATGCTGATTCATTAAATAGAGTAGTAAACAACAAAGGAAAGCACTCAATGCCAACTTCTGGCCTCTCTCTATACACATACTTGTGTACCTGCACATGTGTACACACACACACATAACATTAAGATGGTATTAAAAGGGCCTTAGAGTGATACTGTGTATACGTTCTATCAGGTGACTTGTATGTCTTTTGATAGCACACTATCAGTTTTAATTAGATTCTCCAAATTATGTTAATCCTCATCAATAAAGCCATATTGTACTCAGTTTTCCAGTGGCCAGCAGACAGACTGTGTGTGTGTGTGTGTGTGTGTGTGTGTGTGTGTGTGTGTGTGTG
>CABHPH010139967.1:0-16542 GCA_902168325.1 Peromyscus nudipes
CTTTATGTGCTCTATTGCCAGGGTACATACCTCTCATGCTGTCGTGCTGCTGGGCCCTGAACACCCGGATGTGGCCGTCATGCAGTGTAAGGGCTGGGCTGGGCTGCTGGACACAAGTATGCTGAGGTGTGGGGCCCTGGGGCCTGCTGCAGACCCTGGGGGACAGCTGCAGCCTCAGGACTGTGAAACCAGACCCTGCTCAGGAAGCCTCTGGAGCTCACACACCCAGGGCATTAATATTTTATCCAACAGCCAGTAAGGACTCAGGGGAACAAAAGTTACTCCAGGAAAGAGCCAAACAGTAAAGAAGAACCCTGCCACCTCCATTCGGGCGCTGCAGCAGACTAAAGAGGCTCTCCAGAAAAAAAAACAAACAAAAAAAAACAAAAAAAGCCAAAAGGAAGGTGAACTGCAAACAGCCATGGTCGGTGGGAGGTTCGTGTCAGTGACCGAGGTCTGCCTGCCTTCGGTGCCCTGGGGATCCAGTCTTCCTTGACTACAGGCCCAGTACATGGCTGGCTGTACATCCAAGGATAATTCCCACTCTGAAGATGTGATAAGAGCTGAGACCAGAGAGCCAAAGATCCGGCTGACTGACTACAGGGCCACTCACCTAAAAGGACCTCTTTTTTTTTTTTTTTCCTCTCTCTGTGTAGTTTTGGTGCCTTTCCTGGAACTCACTCGGTAGCTCAGGCTGGCCTCAAACTCACAGAGATCCACCTGCCTCTGCCTCCCAAGTGCTGGGATTAAAGGGGTGCACCACCGCCAGGCTAAAAGGACATCTTTCACTCACAAGCCAGGGCTGAGCCAGGAAGCTTCAGGGTGCCTGGCATAGTGGGAACACGGGACACCTTCTCTCCAGGTTCTTGGAGCTGGAACCCTGTCCACAGCCTCATCCTGCCTATGTGATACCCACAGAGTGACCTTCCAGTGGAGGGCATTTTCTGAGGCTGAGGAGCTGCCGTCATGAAACTCTGGGTGGCCAGAAACTCTCTTGTGCTCCCCAAGTCACAGCCCTTCCAGCAGGCACAAGAGTGGGTCTCTGGCATCTGGGAGAGGAAGGGACTGAGAACTCTCATTTCTGGAATCGGTGTCAGTTCTGGAAGGTTCTGTCTTGAAGACGAAAGTCATTCTGCCTGAGACTAAAAAATGAAAAAATAATAATAATAAAAAAGAAATAATAAACCGGGTGGTGCACGCCTTTAATCTCAGCACTCTGGAGGCAGAGCCAGGCGGATCTCTCTGTGAGTTTGAGGCCAGCCTGGTCTACAGAGCAAGATCCAGGAAAGGAACAAAGCTACACAGAGAAATCCTGTCTCAAAAAAACAAACAAAAAACAAAAGAAAGAAAGAAAGAATGAATGAATGAAAGAAAGAAAGAAAGAAAGAAAGAAAGAAAGAAAGAAAGAAAGAAAGAAAGAAAGAAAAGTAATAAAAGGCCCAGCATGTCCTTAGAGGCTTGGTGGATACCAGATTCCAACTGGGACCTTCCAGATGGGACATTTATTCCTTCCTGCAACAGCTTGAGACAAGTCCCGTCGTTAACTGTGCTTTTCAGGTGAGGAAGCTGAGGTGTGGAAAAGTAGTGTACAGACTCAAAGTCATACCATGGTCGGGAATCTGTCACCCTGGCAGATCTACGACTTTGCCCATGGTCTTTATGGGATTCTTCATCTGCTACTAGAGGAAGGGACAATTGAGTCTCCAGCAGCTCCATGACCTTCCTCACTTCCATCTCAGGATGGAATGGGATCCATACTAATGCTGGTCACAACGCAGGTATGGAACCTGTGTCCTCTGGTGTCACTTGTGAGGTAGGAACTGGGATTATGTCCCTTTCCCAGGAAGCTGGTGTGAAGTAACCCGCCCAGCCAGTCAGCAACAGAGCTGGGACTCGGCCCAGGGCTGTGCCGTCGTTAAAGTTCTCCCTGGGCATTGCACGTGGCCAGCCACGTGCACATGTGACCATGTGAAAGCAGAATGAGCCAGGGTGAGGCCAAGGAGGCAGCGTGGGCCGTCAGTGGGAGGAGGGAAGCTGGAAGCAAAGCCCTGTGTGTGCCCTTGCCAAGGCTGCTTGCAATGGTCGTTCTGAGAGTGCTCCCTGGAGAGACAGGCAGGCAGAGCACAGCGGCACCCTGGCTGCTGGCCCCAGCGCTGCTGAACAGACACAGTCTTTGAGCAGGCCTGGGCAGAAGGCAAGTCCTGGGACATCCAGGCCCTGCTGTTTGAGACACAGGAGCCAGAAACAGAGCTGACAGTGGAAACCTCCACCACAATGCCTGCTTCCCTTCTTCCCTCTTCTTCTTCTTTTTCTTTTCTTTTCTTTTTTCTTTTTTCTTTTTTTTTTTTTTTTTTTTTTTTTTTTTTTTTTTTTTTTTTTGAGGCAGAGTCTTACCGTGTAGCACAGGCTGACCTCAGAATCATGAACTCCCTCGGCCTCCGGAGTGCAGGGCTTATGTGCATGAGCCACCATATCTGGTCTCAATCCTCTTTCAGTAAGTGTCCAAGGAGCTGCCTGTCACCCACAAGGGGAACTCTGCCCCCTCCATGGCACAATCAGCCCTTCCTGCATAAGGCCCTGGCCCAGCAGAAGGCAGGAAGGACAGTTCCACCAAGTACAGCAGCAGCAGCTAGATACTAAGCGCTGGAGCCCCTCAGTGCTCGGCGCTTGTGGGTCAGAATGGACGTGTCACCATACCCATTTTACAGATAAAACTGGCTCCCAAAGCATCAGCTTGGGCTGGGGAATGTGGCACAGTGGTAGAGTACTTGCCTAGCATGTACATTCCTGGTCTTAGCCAGGCACAGTGGTGCATATTTTTAATCCTAGCACTTATAAGGCAGAGACACGTGACACTTGGTAAATCTGAGGCCAACCTGGTCACGACACAGGGAGTTGCAGTCCAGCCAGAAAAGCACAAGGAGACTATGTCTCAACAACAACAAATAGTTCCTGGCTTCAATTCCCAGCAACAAAACACCACAGACCCCCCCAAAAGGTCAGATAAGTCATCTTATCCAGTAGGTACAGCGGGCAGAGTGCCTAGGGCCCAGAATACTTGTCGGAGTCCGTAAAATATTTGAATGTAGGGCCAGTGAAATGGTTCAGTGGGTAAAAGTGCTTCGTGTACAAACCTGCTGAGCTGAACTCGAGCCCCAGAACCACAGAAGGAAAGAGGCGACTCCCCGGGTGTCCTCTGACCTCTACCTGGGAGCTGTGGTAGAAGTGCCCCCAGTCACTCTCTCCAATGCACGTATGCGCACGCGTACCTACACATAATAATAATAATAATAAATGCTGAATTTAGCTGGGTGTGGTGGCGCCTGCCTGTAACGCCAGCACTGAGGAAGAGGAGGCAGGAGGAAAGTTCAAGGCCAAATCCGGGCTACACGGGAGTAAATTTTAAAATTTCAATTAAAATCAAAAGGAGGAATCTGAACTTTCGGGGTGAAGAAATGCTTTTCATATCGCACGAGCATGCTCTCTAGTCTACTACAGCAATGACATACATTAGTTGCTTTTTTCCTTTCTGGTGGAGAGGAGCCTCCCAAAGCAAAAGTGCCCAGGACTGTAGATGCGCAATGGAGCAGAATTTGAACCGGGGTGTGCTCCCTCCAAAAGCCATGCTGGTCTGGCCAAACCCGGTGACTAACGAGCTGGCTAGGGCCATCTCAGGGAGTGACAGCGTCTTCACCTGTCCCCTAGAGGGCCACAGGGTCACAGCCAGAACACCACTTGCCAGCCTGCCCAGCTGGCCACAAATCCTAGTGGGCAAGCGGCCCGAGCTCAATTCCTGGCCTTCCAGGAAGCCACCAGAGCAAAAGAAACTGCATTTCAGAAGCCAGTCATTCATGGAGAAAAGGCAGGGGCAGTACCAGCATGGGCAGGTGCTCACCCCTGAGCAAGGACACAAGAGTGACGAGGACCATGCAGAACATTCTAGCTATAAGGAACCCCTACCCGCCTGTACCATAGGATTGCTGTGCTGCCGTTTTTTGACAGGGTCTTGCTGTGTAGTCCTGGCTGGTCTGAAACTCCATATGTAGCCCAATTAGCCCTGAACCAGTCGTTTTCAACATGTGGGTCTCGACGCCTTTGAGGGGGAGGGGATTGAATAACCTCTTCACTGGGGTTGCCTAAGACCATAGGGAAACAGATATTTACATTCCTATTCATAACAGTAGAAAAATTATAGCTATTAAGCAGCAATGAAAATAATCTTATGGTTGGGGTTCCCCACAACATGAGGAACTGTATTAAAGGATCGAAGCATTAGGAAGGTTGAGAACCACTGCCCCGAGTTCACACAGATTCACCTGCCTCTGCCTCTGGAGTGCTGGATTAAAGATGTGTGCACCATGCCTGGCCTGGTCCTGGTTTCCCCAACGTGTCCAGAGCACACTGGCTTCAAAAACACAGACCTAGTTTTGGACTCTGCTCTGCTATGTAATTATAACCCTGAAAACATTACTTCAGTTCTCTGTGTTTTCCCTTTTATAAAATGATTGTAATGAGAACGGGCTGTAATCAAATGCTTTCTATATTGCAAGGCCAACATAACAAACAAAAGCCAGAGCATTCATTTGTTTAGAAAAGAAAAATATATTAACTGCAGATCCCCAGGGCCTCAAGTAATTGTTATGCTATGGGCTTGCCTGAGACTTTGATAAATTTGGAAATGTCACCAAAGCCAGTCCCTGGGGCCACAAGGCGAGGTAAGGTCAGCCTGTTTCCTATCAGGTCTTTGAGGGGATGGCTTAGACAGAAAGAAAGGGGAGCCTGGCCTCCAACTAAAACCCAGCAGCAGAAATTCGTCTGCCAGGGTGACTTAAGCCCTGAAAGTCTGGGATTACGCAACCCAAGACAGAAACTGTGAAATGGGGCAGAGGACCAGGTGTAGGTGAGCCAGGCTGGGCTTCAGAAAGCTGCGTGATGCCAGTCCCATCTGCTCATCCACAGGGACAGTTTCTTAGGGTCCCCCCAAAGCTCTGGGAGGCAGGCAGCCCCCTGCCGCAGCAGCACCTCAGGTGTGCTGACAGAGCAGAGTCTCAGAGTCCCCTGTCCTCAAGAGTCAGCTATTCCTGCAGGAAGATGTGGTCCAGACCTTGGGTCTTGGATTCTGCCTGGTGACTTGTGTACGTGAGAGACTGAGGCAGGAGAATTGCTTCAAATCCAAAACTACCCTAGGATATATGAGTTCCAGGCCAGCCCGAGTTACAGAGTGAGAATATGAAAAAAAAATCAAAACAAACAAAAAATATAAAAATCACCGGGTGGTGGTGGCGCATGCCTTTAATCCCAGCACTAGGGAGGTAGAACTAGGCAGATCTCTGTGAGTCCTAGGCCAGCCTGGTCTACAGAGTGAGTTCCAGGACAGGCATCAAAACTACACAGAGAAATCCTGTTTCGAAAGAACCAAAATAATAAATAAATAAATTAATTAATTAATAAAAACCAGACTTGGAGTCTCGGCTATGAGTATTTAATTTTTTTTATCTTTGTGTTTGTGTGTATGTGTGCATGTACCAATGCATGCATATGTAGAGGTCAGAGGTCAATGTCAGGTGCCTTCCTCCTTTGCTAGTTACTGATTAAAACCATTAAATTTGACTTATTTCTACTGTGTGTTTAATGTGTGCATGTAAGTGCGGTGCATGTGCTCCATGTCATGCAGGTCAACATAGAGGACAAGGTTGGGATCAGTCCTGTTCTTCCATCGTGGTTCTGGGGACTGATCTCAGGCCCTCAGGCTTTCACAGGTGTCTTCACCGTGATCACCTCAGCTGCCCCTCTACCTTATTTTTTGAGACAGAGTTTCTAATTAATTAAGTCTGGAGCTCACTAATTGGTTACACTGGCTGGCCGCCCTGGGATCCTCCAATCTCCAGCAGGGCCTGCTTCTTTTTTTTTTTTTTTTTTTTTTTTGTGTGTGTGTGTGTGTGTGTGTGTGTGTGTGGTGGACAGTTTTTTTTAATTTATTCATGTATTTTTTAAATTACACTCATGATATTCATTAATTACACTCATGATATTAATCACATTTGTGGTATTCATAGATTACATTCGCAGTATTCATTCAATTATATATATATATATATATATATAATTTTAAATGCCAAAAGTCATTTATTGAGGGGGGGAGGAGGAGGTCTTAAATACAGGCTTACAGCACAATGGGAGGACCCTGGAGGGCAGAAGTTCACTACTGATGTTTTACAATCTTGCTTCTAATCTGTTAACGTCCATTATTCAGGATACACAGACAAGGAACTTCTCTTAAGCATTCAGGAGGGTGGAACCTAGTAGGGAATTAGCATAGGGAGGATATCAAGGTCAAGGTGCGCAAGCAAGGCAGCAGTTACCCAAAACGGGGCCAGGGCCCTACAGGTCCCCCTTTTATTAAAAAATGAGCTTCTGACTTGGGTTGCGTGGGACGCAGGACCTGCTTCTTATATGATGTTAGGGATTTTAAGTTAGTTCCTCAGGCTTGTGCTGTGGTCACACTACCCACTGAGCCATCTCCCCTGCCTCTGGGTAGTTATTTTCAAAGGGAATTCTTACAGGATCACCTCGGACTGCTCTTCTAGAAAAGAAGGGGCTCAGAGTGCCATCTGGGACGAATATTCCCACTTGACACCTAGGAAAGAGGTTGCTGTGGGAGGTCTTTCTGTATGCTGTGGATATGTGTTGCTATGATTGTTTAATAAAGAAGTTGCTCTGGCCTATAGCGAGTCATGTTATAGCCAGGCAGGAAATCCAAAAGAGAGACGGGAAGAAGAAAGGCAGAGGCAGAGGATCCGCCAGCCTGCTGCCCAAGGAGCAACATGCCAGCAGACCGGTAATGCCACAGCAACGTGGCAACATATTGATTCATAGAAATGGGTTAATTTAAGATGAAAGAGCCAGCTAGCAAGAAGCCTGCCATAGGCCATACAGTTTGTAAATAATATTAAGCCTCTGAGTGATTATTTTATAAGCGGCTGTGGGACCGCCAGGCTAGGTGGGACTGGAGAAATCTTCCAGCTACAAGAGGTGGTTGGGGTTACAGCAAACAGAAGTTGAAGAGCTCAAAAGCTCTGCCTGGACGTAATTCCTGCTTGTGGACAGCGCTCTGGGGAGGCAAACTCTAGCTCACCAAGGAACACAGAGGGAGGAGCCCACACTGGAAGAAGGGTATACACACCACCAAAGCAGCCAGGCATGACTATGAGGGAACCTCCAGGCGTGGTCTGGGCCAGCTTACCCCGAGGATACTCCACCTGGAAGCTGTCCCCAGAGGTCAAAACGCCTATGATGTCTACTCTCCATCCATGGCTGGCTTTTGGGACCTTTTCCTCATACTGAGTTGCCTCGTCCAACCTTCAACTTGATATGCCGTGTTTGGTTGATATCCATGGGAGGGCACTGCCCTCTTCTGAATAGAAACAAAGGAGTAGTGGATGGGGGAGGGGTGTGTGTGGGGGGACTCGGAGGAGAGGAAGGAGGGGAAACAGTGGCCAAGTTGTAAAATGAATAAATAAATAAAATAAAATAAAATAAAAAACTCCCTATGATGTCAACATCAGAGATCATGACACTGACATGGAAGAGCACAACTCCTGCTCATTCATGACTTTAGTTCCTTGTTCTAGTGACTCTTTAGGGGCAGCAACTAAAATTACTAAATGGAAATTATGGCCACCATTCTCCAAAGGATCTCAGGGCAGACCTGGAATGCAGACCCAACTTTTGGTTTTGTTGTTCTTGTTTTACGTGTGTGTGTGTGTGTGTGTGTGTGTGTGTGGTGTGCCAGAGGACAGCCTAGGGAGTCATCCTTAGGATACCATCCATCTCTTTTGAGACAGGGTCTCTCTTTGGCCTGGAACTCTCCAAACAGGCTAGACTAATCAGCAAGCTTCATGAATCTTTTTTTTTTTTTTTTTTTTTGGTTTTTTCGAGACAGGGTTTCTCTGTGTAGCTTTGTGCCTTTCCTGGAACTCACTTGGTAGCCTAGGCTGGCCTCAGACTCACAGAGATCCACCTGCCTCTGCCTCCTGAGTGCTGGGATTAAAGGCGTGCGCCACCACCGCCCGGCCATGAATCTTTTTATGTCTGCCAGGGTTGAGACTCAAGCCTGTGCCACCAGGACCGGCACTTTTTGTGGGTCCTGGGGACTGGACACAGGTTCCCAAGCTGGCAGGGCAGGCACTTTACAATGGAGCCATTCACCCTCAGCCCCTGTGGTAAAGCTTTGGTTTTATTGAGACATGGTCTCACTCTGTAGCCTAGGATGGTCTGGAACCTTGGTCCTCCTGCCTCAGCCTCCTGCTCCTGAGTATTGGAATTACAGGCTCAGTCATGTTTTTAATGAGACATTGTACCGGCAGCTTATGATTAGTTTAATGGAAAGACCCTATTCAGGAATGCATTTACTCTTTGGCATTTAAAGTAATACATGTGCTATAGTTTAGAAACATTGCCATTGCTTTTGGGGGGGAGGGGTGTGTGCATGTGTGTGTGTGTGTGTGTGTGTGTGTATGTGTGTGTGTGTGTGTGTATGTGTGTGCACATGCGCGGGGTTCAAAACAGGGTTTCTCTGTGTAGTCCTGGCTGTCCTGGAACTTGCTTTGTAGACCAGGCTAGCCTCGAATTTACAGATCTGCCTGCCTCTGTCTCCCAGAGTGTCGGGATTAAAGGTGTGTGCCACCACCACCCGGTCAGCTTGATCCTTACACACACGCACACACATACACACATTTATTTTGTATGTGGTTGTATGCTTGTGTGCCACAGTACATGTGTGGAGGGCAGAGAACAACTTGTGAAAGTCATTCTTTTGACTTCTACCATGAGGGTCCCAGGGATTTGAACTCAGGTCATCAGGCTTGATGGCAAGCACCTCTACCCAGTGAGCCTTTACCCATCTTGTTGGCCCACCCTCCTTCCTTCCTTTGTGCTAAAATTCTAAACTCTGTGAAACGCAAATAAGGCTGGCTGCTCTCCAGAATGGGTGCAGCCTCCAGTCTCCCTGGCAGTCGCCCGTAGAAGTCGTGATTGATTGGCACTGCTCAGGCTTCTGCTGTCCATCTTTCCTTAAGGAGCTGAATCTGGGAGACTGGGAGATGCCTGGATGTGACTGTAAAATTCAGGAGGGGGGAAAGGCCCCTCCTAAAATATCCACAACATCTTTCCTGGTCTTCCTCTTTGCCAAGGCTGCCTTACTTCCTGCAGGTCCCTCCACCCTGTGAGTAAGAAGGAGGCTCCTTTTTTTGTTCTGAGACCGTCATGGGAGAGATGTTGCCCCTTTGCGCAAGGGGTTCAACACCAACATCTGCATAGTTGTGACTGACCATTCATTAGATAAGAACAAAACAAAACACAACTGTTTTTCAGGGGTTGGCATCCAACCTAGAGCCAGGCATGCACTAGTCAAGTGCTGCCACTAGACCACACCCCAGTCCTAAGCCTTTTTTGTTTTTTGAGACAAGAGCTCACGTAGCCCAGGCTGGTCTCCAACTTACTATGTAGCTGAGACTAATCTTGAACTCCTGATGTCCCTGCCTCCACTTCTCAAGTGCTATGATTACAGGCCCAAGCCACCCTCTTTTTTAAAGGAGAGAGCGAGTGATAGCTCAGTGGCTTTGCACATGCCTGGCTCTTAATGCTTGGGTCCACTCTCTGGCATTGGCAAGGGCAGAAAGTAAAAATGAAAAAAGCACAAAAACAAATCAGCTTGTATATTGATACGGAGAGAAAGAAACATGCTGTTAACAACATCCAGCCAGTGGAACGCATTTCAAACATTAGTAAAGGGGTCTGGGGACCCAGCTCAGTGTGGAGTGCCGGCCCAGCATGCATGAAGCGCTGAATAGCCAGGATGGTGTGGTAGCACATAAGTGTAATGTGCACTCTGGAAGTTAGGGCAGGAGGATAAGGAGTTCAAGATCAATCTTGGCTACACAATGAGATTGAAGATACCTGAGCTACATGATACCCTTCCTCAACACAAGAAAAACTAACAAGTACCATTTAAAGCACATACCTTCTGTGATAGCCGTCTGGCAGATGCATTTCTACCCTGTGAATTCCGTCACCAACATTAATATAACAATGATGCACATCTACCGAGGACTCACCGTGAGCCAGCCTATGGCATTTCATCTAATAATCAGAACCACCGTATAAGGAAAGCACTTTTTGGTGGGTAGGGGGCTGTGGATGGGAGCCATCATTCCAGGCATGGGCTAGCCACTGAACCACACCCCCAGCCTGGTAAGCACCACATCTGTCAGCCTCATTTCCCAGACCAGGACTACAGGGGGTAAGTTACCCCAAAGTGTGCCTAACAAAACTCAGAAAACCTGAAGAGCACCCAGGGTTTGGTACAAGAATGTAGTCTCAGCTACTCAGCAGACTGAGGCAGGAGAATCGTAAGCTCAAAGTGAGTTCAAAGCTGGCTTGAACAAGACCCTGTCCCCAAATAAAAGGTACAATGATGGCACTGCCCATGGGAAAGGCCTTGGGTTCAGTCTCCAGCATTGAAAACACAGATGAACAAAGCCTGTGTCAGCCTAGGTGTCTGTCTCTGGGCCCTCGATCCTCACTCAGGATTTGAAAGACCACAGAGTGAAGTCTTCTCACTGGGACCTGACCTGCAGGTTTCTCTTCTAGGAGATTGAAAGCTGATACAAGTGTATCTTCAGTGATCCTTATCAGAGCCACTGGCGTGGGGGAGAACACCAGTGACAAGGAAAAAACAAAACCTTAAGCGCCATGCTGTGGCACACACCTGTAATCTCAGCACTGAGGCTGAGGCAAGGGGATCTGAGTTCGAGGTAGGAAGGACCAACCCTGCCTCAAAAAGGTGGCGGGGCAGGTGGGGTGGGGGAGATGGGGGAGGGGGCAAGAGGCAGCAGACAGCTGGGGATGTAGCTCAGTTTGTGGTGTGTTTGCCCACAATGCACAAAACCCTAGAGTCTTCCCCCAGAACCATGAAAACAAAGGGTGTGGTGGTACAGTCTGGAAACCCCAGCACTCAGGAGGTGAGGCAGGAGGATGAAAGTTTAAGTACAAGCCTAGGTGTGGGTGCACACTTTTGATCCCAGCACTCAGGAGGCAGAGGCAGGTGGATCCCCGTGGTCAATTTAGAATGTGCCAGGCCAGCCAGGGCTACAGAGAGGCCCTATTTTAAAAACAAACAGCACAATGAAGAGCGGCAGCAGCGGAACTCATGCCAGGTCCAGAGGAGAACAGCAGGGTTTTTCTGGGCCTGTCTCATTGTTCTGCCTCAACAAGGCAGATCGCGGAGCTGGTAGCTCCCACCTGTCATCCCAATGCTCCAGAAGCCCAGGCAGAAGGGGCTCTGCAAGTGTGAAGGCAGCCAAAGAAGAGAGATCACCAGGGGCCAGCCAGACGGCTCAGCACGGGAGCAGCGCCTGCCTGCAAGCCTGGGACCTGAGTTGGAGCCCTAGAACCCACAAAAAGGAGGAAGAGACACAACTCCACCAAGTTGTCTTCTGGCTTCCACGTGTGTGCCCACACACATCATGCACACACATATATGCGCGCGCGCACACACACACACACACACACACACACAATGATGATGATAACCCTAACCCTATCTTGAAAAACCAAAAAAAAAAAAAATAATGATAAATAAAACTAAAGATGCATTATGGGGGCTTGGGCTGTGGTTTTGTGGAGAGGGATTGTCTAGCATGAACAATGCCCTGGGTTCATTCCCCTCTAACCATTTAAGAAAGTCTCATTGGCTGCGTTAGTCTTTACAAACCAATGTGTACAGTATTTGTGTATTTTGAAAGGGTGAATGCAACAACCGAAGAATTCAACCAACTCACTCTTCAGCCTTGTATTGTTTTTTTTTCTTTTTTTTTTTTTCTATTAACAGCAAACATGAGATTGGGGTTGCTATGGCAACCCAGCTTAATTGACATTTTCATTTCCCAAGCGTTTGTTCTGGGCAGGTGGGGCAGACACGTGTCCTCAGGGATGTGTGAGAATGAGGGTATCACACTTCCTCCTGCCAGGGCTCATCACTGGGGGGATGGTAGGACTGGGGTGTTTAACGGGCAGTGCACAGAGCATCCCCAGTCAGAAAAGCCAACATCACCATGTAAAGACAGCATGGATGGGATATGGAGGTTCAGGGTGGCCATGCAGAGTGACTTCAGCAGAGCCCCAGCTCAGTGACCGCTGGGGACTGCTTCAGACTGGCCTACTCAATCGACTTCTATAGGGGAAGTAGAAAGAAAAATGGGGTATGCAGGCAGCCTAGCATAGCTAAAATACATAAAAAATGCAAGGCCTCATTTATCTTCTCAAATCATCCTCATTTACACTTCATGTGTCATATTGTCAGCAAATTTGCTGCCCAAAGACAAAGGACAGGAAAACAGATGCACGAACTGTTTCCCCAGACTCGGCAATGGTCAGAGAGCATTAAGCTATGTCATCTGCCAGCACAACTGATGTCTACTGCAGACCTCTTCAGCCTAAGACACAGAAAGCTGCACAGACAGGCAGCTTTGGCTTAGTCTTCATGGCCACGAGGTTTCTGAGGACAATGCACACGGAATACTAAACGCAACCCAGGGAAGTCCCAATACTGCCACCTGCTTACTGCTCTGCCTGCGTTTGTCTGCAGTGATTTCTCTCCGAGGCAAGGCTTGGTGCGTGTCTGTTACCAAGCGGACACACACAAGACAGTATTCAGAAAGTGCAGCTCTGCAGAGGAAAATACAAGCCATTGGCAAATCATTTTTGAAGGGATGGGAAAATCTCTTGGTGGAAAATATTGCTTTTGTGACTTCCCCAGGAGGAAAGGACTGGCTGAAATTTTGATGGGACTGTAGCTTGCATTAAAAAAAAAAAAAAAAAAAAAAAAAAAAAAAAGAAAGAAAAAGAAATGCTTTCTGATAAGCTCGTTCCAGAGCTTTGTGGAACCACTTTTGTCCACAAAAGTGATGAGGTTTGGAACGTCATCTTTGAGTCCTGAACCTCTCCTGCCTCTTGAAGTCACCCCAGACTTCATCAAGTGAAAACCGGGAGCATTCATGCGTGTGTGAGAAAAACAATAAGACACTGCTAGATACTGAGGTGAGTTAGGTAGAGAGACGGCTGGGATGGAATGGCCTCTGGGAAAGATGGGGGAGGCCTGAGGAGTAGCAGGATGCAGGGTGGGGGATGGGGGTGGAGAATGTACTAGGACTCTTCCTAAGGACACATCCTGGATATAACCTCAGTGTAGGCGATAGTAGCGATGATACTCACGGGGCCGGGAGACGTAGGTCCTCATGTTCTTACCCCACTTGGGTTGTCTCCACCCTGGTTACAATGCGTAGATGGGCCTGTCCCTTGTCATTTGACTTTATCACAAGGAAAGAACAGACCAGGAACAAGATAATGCTGGGATGCCTCCAGGGACAAGCTGGCTGCTGATGTGTACAGCCTGTCCCCCATCACTACTGAAGATTGAGTCCAGGGCTTCTCAAGTGCTAGTTTCTGTTACGTTCGAATGTCTGTCTTTATCTGTCTGCTAAAATATCAAGGTTATGGTATAGCATGCTTAGCTGGGGTGTAATCCCCAATCCTCCAAAATAAATACAAAGATTTATTTTTAAATATTATTGATAAATGTTTCTATAACTAAAATGTTCTCCCCAAAGTAGTAAATTGGAGACGTCTCTGGACCATTCCTCTGATCTTATTGCATATTTTTATTGATGTTTAACTTACCTCTGACTTGAAAATACAGGCTTAAAAAAATGTGTTGACAGTCTCACTGTGCAGTCCTGGCTGGCCTGGAAATCACTATGTACACCAGGCTGGCATTGAACTCATGGAGATTTTGAGTGCTGGGTTAAAGGCATGTGCCACCATACTCAGCAAAATACAGGCATTTTGTTGTCCAATGCCAGTTGGATGTAATACCAGGTTTGTTTACTCGAATGCTCAGATTTCAGATGGATTGATTTCCTTCTGTCCTTCTTCTCTCTCATTTTAGGAATCTAAAATTCCATCATACTTAAGCAGCTCCTGTTTGGCAGGTGGACGTCTCTGCGCTTTTAAGTACTTTCTTTTCCCACTGAGAACTCAGCTCTAAGAGACTCCTCCAGGACAGGCTCCTCCCTGATCAACTCCCCAGCCTTCGCAGTTGCAGATGTTCCCCAGCTGCTCAGATCAAAACCTTGCTGCGAGATTGGAAGCATAGCTCCGAGGCAGAGAGCTTGCCTAGCATACACAATGGAGTGGGGTGGGGGCTAAGGGGGGGTGCCTAGTGTCTTGAATCTCCTCAGACCTGTGTCCAAGCCATTATTGAGTCCAGTGGGCCCTACTGTGCAAAAGCAAGGTCAACCCAAGCCACCTCCCACCGCCTTCAGCCCACACTGTTTTATAAGCTCCTTACGCATCCTCTGTCCTCTCTAGGCCCCCTACACATTCCTCACGGCTGGCTTCCATCTATATTTACCCTTACATCTAACACCTCCTCCACAGACAGCCCTCCTCTGACATGCCCACCTTCCTTCCGTGTTTTAATCTTATCACACACAGTCTTGTTCTTATCACTGAAACTATCTTGTTTTCTTCTTGTCTCTCTACCAGGAATGCAAGCTCCAAGGGGGTAGACCGCTCAGGGTCAGATACACACACACACACACACACACACACACACACACACACACATACACACACTGATATGGATGGGCCAGGTATTAGCACACATTCCAATGCATATTTATGGAGTGAGGTAATCAATAGACCAAATAGAGCTAGATAGTAAGTGTGTAATAATTCACTTGGTCCAGCGCCTCAAAGCTAGAACCACTCAGGACTTCACATCTGACCCAGACCTCAGCCTCTTCTATTCTGTCAACAGCACTAAGAACATTCGGTGCAGGCATGGAGGCATTCAGTGGCTAAGGAAGGAGGAGTTTGAGGCCAGACTGGGCTACATAGTGAGTTCAAGGCTCACATGAACTACTCGGTGCAACCTTATCTCAAAAAAAAATAATAATAAGTTTGGGGGCTAGAGAAATGGTCAGTGGTTAGGAGTACTTAGCTATTCTTGAGAGGATTAGGGTTCAGTTCCTAGCACCTACACAGCAGCTAACAACCACCTGTAGCTCCGATTCCAGGGATCTGACCCCCTCTCTAGGCTCCACAGGTGCTGCCTAAATGTGGTATACAGAAATACACGCAGGCAAAACATCTACACACATAAAATAAAAATAAGTCTTTTTTTTTCAAGGCAAGGATTCATTGTGTACCTCTGGCTGTCCTGAAACTCACTATGTAGACCAGGCTGGCTTTGGTCTTAAACTCAAAAACAAATCTTAAACAAATTTAATAAAGACTAAAATAAAATAAAAATAATTTATTGTAATTGAAGAATTCGACTTCACAATTCCATTTAGTAACAATTTATCACACTATAGCGTGGGCATTCATTCTAAGCCCTCGTCACTTATTATCATTATCCTCACAACCCAGGGGAAGGACAAACTATTGTCCTCTTGTTACCAGGTCCCCAGGGTTTGAGAGATGTTTTGTACCCACCCACGATCACACAGCTCTCACAGGGGAGAGCCAGGACCCGACCACCAGACCACAGGGTTGTATTCAAATCCCCACAGGTGTCCCTGAACCCCTATTGTGTGCTGGGAATGGTATAAGTGCCCAGGTCAGGCTGCGTCCCGCCCTCAGGTCCTCCATATTGTGTAAAGCAGTGCTTTGCCAGGCTAGACCTCGCCGTGGGAGACTCCATTTTCAGAATGGAAGATGACTTCGCACCTTGATGTAAAACACACAGTCTGTCCAGCACCTCCATGAGACACAGGCTGATAAACCCCTGATTGCTTAAAGTAGAAGGGAGACACTGGGAAGCAGACAGCTCGGGAGAGGGGCTAGGGCTATGCAATAAAAGGCAAACTCCCAAAATGGCTGGCTTCTTCCTCCCCCTTGACCTGAGACAAAAGTCTGGCAGCTTAAAACAAAGGCCTTGTAGGCTTTTTTCTCCCAACAGTAGGCCCTCTGCTGATGGACTGGTGAGAGACCAGATCAGGACATGTCACACAACAGTTGTGGGCAAATCAATCAAGGGTCATATCTTTCTTCAAACTGAAGAAAACTGTTCAGAGACTAAATAACAACAATAAAAAACAAACACCTCCCCCCCCAAAAAAACAACAACACCCAGCCCTCAAGAAGACTGGAATTTTCACTTCTTGAGTACCCCCTCTGCTTAGCAGAGGGTCTTTTTCTCTGTGTGTCTGTGGTGTGTGTGTGTGTGTGTGTGTTTTCTCTTTCTCTATGTGTCTGTGGTGTGTGTGTGTGTGTGTGTATGTGTGTGTGTGTGTGTGTTCTCTTTCTCTGTGTATTTGGAACATGTGTGTGTGTGTGTTCTCTTTCTCTATGTGTCTGTGGCGTGTGTGTGTGTTCTCTTTCTCTGTGTATTTGGAACATGTGTATGTGTGTTCTCTTTCTCTGTGTGTCTGTGGCATGTGTGTGTGTGTGCGTGTGTCCTCTTTCTCTGTGTGTCTG
>CABHPH010139967.1:19694-38778 GCA_902168325.1 Peromyscus nudipes
GTGTGCAGATGTTGATGGTGTGTGCAGATGTTGATGGTGTGTGCAGACATCGACAGTGTGTGCAGAAAATGCCCACTGTACCTTTCTCCCCTCCCGCACTGTGTGTACAGCTTGAAGACTGTTCCCTACAGAGTTTGCTCCTCCCGAGACCAGCTAACCCTGCCTCCTTGTTTATCTGTATGTTATAACCCCACGTCCCTGTTCAACTGTATACAACCACCATCCAAGAGCCCAGGTCACCTGGCTTGGCTTTTCTCTATACATGTCCTGTCATTTCTTCATTCCCTCACTGTCCTAGGAAGGGTTCTGAGACCCAAGCTGTGCAAAGACGCAGCAACATTCTGTCAGGAAAGCAAAACAAAACAAAAACCCTACATAACAGATGAGTTAAAACAGTATACTCAAAATATTTAAATAGGGCCTGTGAGATGGCTTAGCCAGTTAAGATGCTTGCCACACAAGCTTGGCTACCTGAGTTCCACCCCCAGGACCCATGCATAGGTGGAAAGAGAGAACCAACTCCTCAGAGCCATCCTCTGACCTCCACATTCACATTATAGCACACCATATACAACACACACACACACACACACACACACACACACACACACACACACACACGCACGCACGCACGCGCACACACACAAACACAAACACACACCACACACATACACACACCACACCACATATAACACCAATTCAATATAATTACATTGAATGTAAACTGTCTGAGCCCACCAACTAAAATGCAAAAATTATTAAATTGTTTGGTTTGGTTTGGTTTCTGAGACAGGGTCTCACTATGTCGCCTTGAATTCATGTAATTCTCCTGCCTTAGCCTCCAAGGTACTGAGATTATGGACAGGACATACTATGTCCAACTTTAAATTAGGCTTTTTCTTTAGTTTGATTTTTGTCAAATAAGACAGAATTTCACGCTATAACCCAGTCCAGCCTCCTCATCGTGCCAATCCTCAGCTACCCAAGTATTTGGATTATAGGCTTATGCCATTATATCCAGCTCTTGTTTTTTTGAGACAGTCTCACTCGGTAGCCCAGGCTAGCAGCAAACTCATGCCAATATTCCTGCCTAAGTCTCCCAAGCACTGAGATCAGAGTCATGAACCATTACACCATTTTTTTAAATTCTGACTTCTAAGAAGAGCCCCTCAAGAAGTACTTCACATATAATGGTAAAGGAGCTGGGCATGGTGGTGGCGCATGCCTTTAATCCCAGCACTTGGGAGACAGAGGTAGGTGGATCTCTGAGTTCGAAGCCAGCCTGGTCTACAAACTGAGTTCAAGGACAGCCAGGAATACACAGAGGGACCCTGTCTCGAAAAACAAAAATAAACAAACATAAATAATACTATCTATACAGGGGGGAAAAGGGGATGTTATATATAAAGGTGGAAAACTGCTTACATGCAAAGTGCCTATATTAATATCAGATAAAGTAAATACCAGAGCAAGAAAAATGACAGGAATAAAGAGAGACATCACATAATGATAAAAGGGTCAGTTTGTCACCAAGAGGATGAGATGCCCTCAGCAAGACTTCAGAATCAACCCAGAAGACAAGCTGCCTGTCGAAGCAAGACCAGCTCCTTCATAGAGAATGAACAGACCCTCTGGTGTTGCCCGGGGAAACAAAGAAACCCCAGCCTGGCCAGCTCTCAGCTGGACTAAAAACCACTAATTTTGGAGGTCACATAGCTAGGTAGCACGTGGTTAGTCCCCACTGCCTCCTTGGTAGACACCCCTGCTGCGTGGGTTGCGGCTGTGATTGCCCACGGCAGTCTTTGGGAACCTGAAAACACTGGCGTTTTGCTTGGGCCTGCAGAAGACAGGCAGGTAATTAGGGCGGATGAAAGGCTGGCCTTACCCGCTGTCTCTCATCTCCTGCCTTAACCTTCAGGTCAAATTTGACTGAGTTCTAGGTGTTGGCATGTGAAACATTTGAGAAATGTTTTGCCCAAAACTATCAAACAGGGTTAACTTGAGCTAGACTTGCCCAGTCTGTCTCTCACCCAGCCTTCGAGGCTAGTGACACCTACAGCCACCATGACTGGAAACTGTGAGAAGAGGTGGTTCCCGAGCTCTTAGAAATGCCCCACTTAGTCACAGAAGTGCCATGGATGTTCCTCCCATTTCCTGGCCATCTCTCCCTCATTATTCCTACCTGCATAGGGTAAGGGAGCTGATTCCATTCATTTATTGTTTTGTGCTTTTGAGACAGGGTCCTGTTATGTAGATCAGGCTGACCTAGAACTCATATGTAGTGTAGGCTGGCCTTGAACTTGTGACTCCTTGTCTTGACTACTGGGCTTGTGGACATTTGCTCCCGTGTCCATCTGGAGAAGCTGATTCAGGAGCAAAGATCTCTCTTCTCCATTCTTTGCTCACTGAATAAAGCCTTCACCTCTACTACCAGACATTCATTATCCCCAGCATCCATCTCTCGAGCACTGGTCTTTCCACAGGATGAGCACCACAACCTGGATCTAGTAATGATTTCACCAAGAAGACAGAGCCATCCTAAACATATGTGCCTAACAACATAACTTCAAATAGAGGCAGCAAAATCTGTAGAAGCTATAGAAGAAATGGGAAAATACACCATTATAGTTAGAGACTGCAATACACCTCTCTCAGTAACTGATATTGTAAGTGAGCAAAGGAATAAACATAGATCTATAATTGAGTCATCCCATCAACTGAATGGGATCCCATTGACTTTTATGGAATCTTCCATCGAATAAGAGCTGAACACACCATCTTCTCAGGTGCAGTAGAGCTCTGATAGACCATAGTGTAAGTCATAAAACACATCCTGACACACTTAGAAGGAGCTAACATTTTTGGTTGTGAGCTGAGCCTTTAATGGCTCAGCCATCTCCCCTGCTTTCTTAAAAAGACCTAAAATGATATAAAACTATTTTCCAAAATAGAATTAAATTTGAAGTCAAGAGGAAAAAAAATACTTGGAAAAGTCCTTAGAAACTGAACTGAGCCGGGTGGTGGTGGCACATGCCTTTAATCCCAGCACTTGAGAGGCAGAGGCAGGCGGATCTCTGTGAGTTCGAGGCCAGCCTGGTCTACAGAGCAAGATCCAGGACAGGCTCCAAAGCTACACAGAGAAACCCTGTCTCAAAAAACCAAAAAAAGAAAGGTCGAAGGGTAAAAAAAAAAAAAAAAAAAAAAAAAAAAAAAAAAAAGAAAAGAACAGAAACTGAACCGAATATTTCTTCTTTAGTTTGGCTTGGTTTTGTCTTTGTGTTTTGTTTTGCTTGAGGCGAGGTTTTCTTTTATAGCCTAGACCTATGGAGACTGGCTTCTCAAACTTGTGGCAATCCTCCTGCCTCTACTTCCTGAGAGCTGGAATTTTACAGCCATGTGGCCGCACCCCTGGCAGCACATTTCTAAAGTGGGAGAGAAAACCATTCAAACCAAACAAAAATGAAAACACAGCACATGAAAATTTGTGGGATATGAGTAAGTACTGCTTAAGGAAACTTTATGGCATTAAATGCTTATCTTAAAAGAATAAGGGTCACAGTTCAAAAGCTAATCTAGGTCTGGCATGGTGTTACGTGTCTACACTCCCAACACTCGGGGGAGAAACAGGAGAATAGGAAGGTTTAAGGCAAGTTTGGGCTACATAGTCCTGTACACACACACACACACACACACAGAGAGAGAGAGAGAGAGAGAGAGAGAGAGAGAGAGAGAGAGAGAGAGAGAGGCACTAATTTTCCTCCTTAACAAACTAAGGGAAGAAAATAAGCAAAAGCAAGTGAGTAACAGAGCTAAGAGAAAAAAAATCAGTCATTGAGCACGGGAAAACAGGAAAAGCAACAACATGAAAACAAGCTGAAGTCGGGCGGAGCAGACCTGTAATCCCAGCTACAGCGAAGGCTGAAGCAAGGTGATCCCTTAAACCCGTAAATTCCAGGCTGAAACTAAGTTGGTGACTCACACTTGTAATCCCAGCACTCAGGAGGCAGAGACAGGTGGACCATTACAAATTAAGGGCCAGCCTGATCTATATAGTGAGCTCCAGGACAGCCATGGCTACATAGAGAAACCATGTCTCCAAAAGACATTAAAAACAAAAAGTTCTATACCAACCTAAGCAGCAAGAGGCCCTTATTGGGGGGAGGTGGAGACGCACAAAAAAGTTGGATATAGAGTTACCTGAACTTCAGCACTTGGGAGGCCTGAGAACTGCTACAAGTTTAAGACTAACCCATGCTACATAGTGAGATTCTATCTCAAAAACCCAACAAAACAAAGATCAGAAATTAAAAAACAGGCAGATTCTTTGACAAGATTGATAAAGAGATGTGCACAGAAGTCCTTTAATTCAGAAGAAAATGGACCAATTTGTTAAAGCCTCAAACCTCCAAAAAGAAAAGCTCCCCTACGAGGAAACAGAAAAACTAAATAGTCCTACACCTACTAGAAGAAATTGAATGTCTAGTTAAAATCCACCCCCACCCAGAAAGATTCCAACCCTAGAATTTTATCAGATATTTAAAGAAGGCATTAAAACTCTACCCACACTGTCAGAAAAATAGAGGAGGCTGGGGCATGATGGTGCACACCTTTAATCCCAGCACTCAGGAAGCAGAGGCAGGCAGATCCCTGTGAGTTCCAGGCCAGTCCTGTCTACACAAGCCTCACGGTAGCCAGGACTAGGTAGAGATATCCTGTCTTGAAAAAGAAAAGAAGACAAGACTTGAAGAGCACCTGTAAAGTACACTTCCCCCCTGGGAGGCCTTCCTTCCTGTCAAACTTAGAAGCACCTGAAGCCAACTTTAATTTTATTTTTAATTAACTAATGAGTTAATATGTTGTGACAGGTTCTCATTATGTAGCTCCGGCTGGCTTGGAACTCATTCTGTAGAGACACAAACCTTTCTAGAAAAGTCACCAGAAAACTCTTGTTTTCCCCAGACCCCAAATAAACATGGGACTCGAGTGTATTCTCCTTGCTTCCCCATCCAAATTCAAGCTGTGTCCTGTACCCTCCCTCCCTCTTCCAAAGGCACGGCTAAAGATATTGAAATGGCATGGGTGACTTTTAACTCAGAATTTTAAAAAAGAGAGGAATGGGGATGCAACTCAGAACATTTTCTAGCACATTGAGGTCCTGTCTTTTAAATTCGATCTCAGACCCAGGCCCAGCTTCCATTAAGTGACACAGAGTCACTTAATGAAATACTAATTATAGTTGCTTTCATTCAGCTCTCAGAAACTCCCCCAGGGGTCTCATCCACTACTGCTGAGCTGCCATAGACCCTATGATCCCCAGCTCCATGGGATCCAACACCTTTCCGGCCTCTGAGGGCCCCTTGACTCACATGCGTGTAACACCACCCATGGTTACAGGGCAGCACACACTCAGCTCTGAAGAGAGTCTCTTAGCCTTTCTTGGAAGTTATGGAAAGGCGGAGTAAAGTTTAGAAAACCGAACTAACTTGAATGAAAGGAGCTTACGTATTCTCCTTTATCACTGAGGCTCAACACCTTTCCTATGAACCATAGCACCACGTAATGCAGTTTCTCAACCCATAAACCAAATGCAGTTGTCCAGGGCCAGTGTTCCCAGGAAAACTGCAGGCCAGGAGGGCAAAAGGTTCCATGGATAGGAAGTAACTTCCCTAAAGGAGAAATAGATCCAGGTTTGGGAAGCTGATGTGTTGGTCAGCAGTACGTACAGACAGGTAGAAAAGGAAAATGGGCTTCTGGAGCAGATCTGGCAGGCAGTGGGTTTCCTCACACCTGCTTGTGGTAGATGTTCCTTATATAGCAGCTCTCTCCATCCTTCAGACCTCAGCCTAAGAGGCATCCCATTGCTGGGAGGTGGTGCACACCTTTAATCCCAGCACTTGGGAGGCAGAGGCAGGCCGATTTGAGTTCTAGGCCAGCCTGATCTACAGAGTGAGTTCCAGGACATCCAGGGCTACACAGAGAAACCCTGTCTCAAAAAAACAAAAACAAAAAAACCAAACAAACAAAAAAAAGGCATCTCCTTTGGGAGGCCTTTCTCACCAGCCCCATCCCTATCTGCTAAGTGTTCTTAGGTTCATGCATACATTCAGAAGTGGCTCTCTGTTCCCGGGAAGAGCCTGCCCTACACCCTCTCATGTCACCAGAGCCCCATCATTTTAGGTCTCTGGGGGCTCCATGGAGCCCAGGTCAACTGTCCTGGCACATTGCAAGCCACTGAACAAATGGAAGTTATCAGCTAGGCATGCTGGCACAGGCCTATACTCCCAGTCCTCTGGAGGCCGAGAAAGGAGGATGGAAGTTTGGTGGCCAGATTGGGCTCTGTGATGAGTTCAAGGACAGCCTGGGCTCCATAACAAATAAAAAGCAAGGCAAAACAACAAAACAAACAGGCAGAAGTGATCTCTAACTCTTCCAGAAAGCATCAAACAGGTTCAGAGACCTGTACAAACCAAACAAATTCATCAAGAGCTTCAAACGTTTAAAGGGTCATCATTTTGCCCCAGCTTCCCTGATACATGACACTTTGATTCAGTTTGCATAACTTGTGGTTTGAGGTGACAAGTGACATTCTGAGTGATAGTGGGTTAAACCAGCATTTGATCGAGCCCAAAGGAAGCAGGGGATTGTACCAGGCTTTTTCTTCTGGGCTACCAACCAGCTCCCAAATCATGACATGGAGGCTTAATATTAGTTATGAATGCTTGGCCTTATCTTATGCTCTTTTCTTGCTAGTTCTTATAATTTAAACTGTTTCTCTCTATCTACATTTTGCCTCAGGGCTTTTTCCTTTTCCTTCCATGTGTCCAGCTGGTGGCTGCCTAGCCCCGGGTGTCTCCATCTCTTTCTCCCTTGTTCTCTCCTTCTCTCTAGCCTAGATGACCCCACCAAAGAATTCTCTCTGCCTAACTCTCTACTGTCTAGCTATTGGCTATTCAGCATTTTATTAGACCAATCAGGTACCTTAGGCAGGTGAGGTGAAACAAATGCAACACATCTTTACATAATTAAACAAATACGGCATAAACAAATGTAACACATCTTTACATAGTTAAAGTAATATTCCACCAGAAGGGATTCTGCATGAGGAAATGCTTCTATACACCAGGGCCATCCTCGAACAACCCCCTTTCTTCAAACTCCAGACATCCTGTCCATCCAGCACAAGGCCAGCCTAGTTGTCCACCACAAAGGCCACTTTAGGCTGAACTCCATGACAGTGAGCCCAGGAGAGAGAAATAATGTCCTCAGCCTCATCATTGGTGGCAGCCAGAGGACGAGGCTCTGAGGGCAGCAGAATTTGGATAATTAAAGACACTAGGTCTTGGTGTGGTGGCAAATGTCCTTAATCCCAATTCCTGAGGTGTGGTGTGTTCTAGGCCAGCCTGGTGTACATAGTGAGTCCAGGCTATCCAGGGCTACATAGTGAGACCCTGGAGAGAGAGAGAGAGAGAGAGAGAGAGAGAGAGAGAGAGAGAGAACAAAACAAAAAGTAAGGGGTCTGAGGGTTCTAGCCCAGGGATAGTGTGCCTGCCTAGGATGCACGAGGTCCTGGGTTCCATCCCCAGCACCTCAAAAAAGAAAGGAAAGCATTAGTATCTGAGAGGAGGGAGACCATGAATGGCAAGGAGAGGTTATCAATGTTGGGGAGTCATGGAGCTGGAATGGAATACAGGCCTGTGTATGCGTGCTGGGCAGACTCCCTACCACTAAGCTGTGGTTGCAGCCTGGGGAAGTCTACTTATAACTCTAATCAATGCTGTGAGTGGAACAGGGCTGAGGAGTATTCTAGAGTGGTCCCCTTTTAGTTGAGAGATTATTAGTAGCCCTACCCACCGGGCACTTTGTGTGCATCTTTCAGAATGCCATTAAACTAGAAAGCAACTCCAGTGGCCTGTGAATGGCCCGGCAAGTAAAGACACCCGTCGCCTGGCATAAGACCTGAGCTCTGTCCTCGAGGCTCACACAGTGGAAGGTGAGGGAACTGACTCCAACAGGCTGTCCTCTGACCTCCACATGTGTGCCGTGGAATGTGTGAGCATGCCACAGGAGGTGTGAGCGTGCCGTGGGACATGTGAGCTCATGCTTGTGCATAAACATGCAAGTGCACAAATGAATAAATGTAAATTGAAAAAGCAATTACCGAAATCTTAGCCCCCAAAGAGGTACATTCAATTAAAATGAATTTTTTTCAGCTCTTTATGAGTAACCCAAGACCCAGAGGTCTAGCAATCCTCTAGTCCCTGTGGAGAAGGCTGTCTTAGCTGAAACCTCCCTGCCTTCCCCCTCCTCCCCACTGTCCCACACCCATTCACCCCTCACCTCATTCTGCTGTGTGCCCCCAGCCTCCAATTCCGACCTGTCCTTGTCTCTGGACCTCCACGAGGCTGCCAGGGCTCCCTTTCCAAACAGCAGCTCTGCCCAGGACATTCCCTAGGTCTTCCCGACTGCCCCACGGCCTTCAGGCTAAAGTACAAATTCCCAAGCAGAACACCGCCCTGAAGACTCAGCAGCCGACCCTCCTCCCCAGCAGGCTTCTGCTCTGTGTCCTTTAGTTATCTGTCACAGTCAGCTGCTCTCCAGCCAAGCCTTCCAAGAGCACTGTCCCGCAAAAACACACTGTTTGGGGCCGGCAAGAGGCCGTGTTATCTACCAGAATCTTCCCAATCTTGTTACTCAGAGTCCAAGGCCAGCTTGGACCAGATAGTGAGACCTTGTCACACTAAACAGAAACAAAATGAAAACCTTCCCTTGAAAATCCTGCCGCAAAGATGGGGGCGTGGTTCAGAGGCAGAGCACGTGCCTGGTGTAGGTGAGGCCCTGGACTCCATCCTCAGCAACATAAACACAAGCCCCAAATTCTTCAGAGAGCTGATTGTGATCACCTCTGTCGTAACAGCGCTTCTAGACTGTGCTTGTACTGTGTTCTCCGTTGCTTTATTCTTAAGAGAGGGCGAGTTCCTACGACCCTCATCACGTTCTTCATTCTCTCCAGCACCATGCAAAGCCAAAGATATCCCATCATTGCTTTTTAAAATTTTTTCTATATTTGTTATTTAGGATTGATAAGCCAGTTTCAGATGGCAGCTCAGACTGGACTAGAACTATGTAGCCCAGGCTGGCCACCGACCGACTCACTATAATCCTTTTCGCCTCTGACTCCTGAGTTCTGACTGGAATGAAAGGTGTAAGTCACCACACGAGGCTGTTTTTAAAATTTTGTTTTCCACTTCTTTCTTCGCTTCTTTTTAAAAACAATTCTTCTGCGAGGAGGCCGGGAGAGAGCGAGGCCTGAAGCTTCCGCCGTGCTTCCCTGCACGGCAAACCCGGCCTCCCACTTCTGAGCTCTGCTCCTTCCTGGGCGGTGTGACGACGCTGGAAGCTTGGAACAGATTAAGGGGAGAGAAAGGAGGGGAAATATCTTTGAGGCTCTGGGTTACTTATTTTCCTTGACTTTCCATAGACTCGTTTGTAAAACAAAATTTCTGCAGCCTTGACAGCGTCCAGATGTCTCCAGCCTGTAGGGCTTCGGCAGCCTCCGAGACTCTGGGAGTGATCACCGGGATCGTAGCGCCACCTCGTGGGACTTGGGAGGAAGTGGTCGAGGAGCAAACGAGGGAGCCCACCAGCTCAGGAGCCCAACGGGGGTGCCAGAAACTAGGTCAGACCTACGAAGGTGGAGGTGAATACGAAACGGGCAACAAGGCGGTTCCCGTTCACCCACAGTCAGCCTCTCTGTCTGCTTCCTCCCTTCAAGGAAGGGTCCCACTAGGTAGCGGAGGACGATCCTACACTTCCGATCTTTGCCCTCAACTTCCCGAGTGCTGGGATCACAAGTCTACACCACCACACTCGGTCTCTCGCCCTTTTGTACCTTTTTGAGACAGGATCTCACAAAAGTCGCCCAGACAGGCCTTGAAGCTGCCATCCTCTTGCCTTAGCTTCCTGCAAATAATGTCAACTGACACCCATTTGTATGCCGACTTATAGAGCTATCGTTTTCCATCCTACGTCATTGGGATCTGATGGAACCTCAGTGAGTATTGAGTGACAATTACTATCACGTGACCCTAGTTACACACAGCACGCTATTGAAGCGAGGACACTTTATGAAGGTGCTCTACTCCCCAGACTCCAAATATTGCAACTTCGTACTGACACGCATGTGCACAAAACAACAACAGGAAAGGGGGACTGCCACTAGGCGTCATCTACAGACACCTCCTTCCTGGCACATACACAACCAGTCTGAAAATGACTTAAACAAGAAACTGCACAAGGACAATGGTCAGCCTTGCTGTGGCACGCGTTTGGAAATGGCTCTGAGGAAAGGGGCTGGCTCTCTGGGACAGGTGTGCCAGACACTGATGACACCATGAGTTATGGACCACGGACTTTTGAGGCAGGCCCGGACCTGATTTTTGTATTTTACCTGCGGTTCAACATATGCCCCGACCTGTAAGCTCAGTAGCTGAGCTTCTCCTGTGGCTCATTCAGTTACATAAAGGATAACATGTTCCATTTACATCAGCTCCGTTTTAGCTGATGAATTAAAAAAGAGCTTGAAACATGCACTGATTTTTTTTGTTTTGTTTTGTTTTGTTTTGTTTTGTTTTGTTTTTTGTGGTGGTAGGTCAAACTTGGGGCCTCATATATACTAGGTAGAGGCTCTACCACTAATTTACACCTCCACCTCCTCAAACATACAGGGTGGATAAACAACATTTATCTATTTGTTTATGACAAGGTCCCTGGTAGCCTGAGCTGATGGTCATAAGACCTCAAACTCAGTATGTAGCAGAGGCTGGCCTTAAATTCCCGATTCTCCTACCTCCACCTCTTACCATTTGGCACCATGCCTGATTTTCACTTATTTATTTTGCAGCTTCATATACATATAACATACTTTGATCCGATCCCCCATTACCCTCTCAACCCCTTATTCGTATATATATTAAACAACTGAAAGTACATCTATTTATTTGTGTGTGGGGGGATGCATGTGCCATGGCATGTGTGCAGAGGGTGGGAGTCTTGTCTTCTCCCATGTGGCTCCTAGGGATAGGACACGGGTCCTTAGACTTGATAATAAGCACATTTACCTGCTGAGAGAAGATATCACCATGCGCCCCAAGCAGTGTCAAACTGGAAATTTTCCTGCCTCTGTCTCCACAGTGCTGGGATTATAGTCCAAACCTCCACTGGAAAACAAATTTTAAATAAATAAATGTACGTTTTACTGGGGCTTAAGTAGTACTGTAGCCCACTGCAAAGTCATCAGCTTGGTAAGATATCCCCGACAGGGATACACCCACAATGAACCTTCAGGGCTTGCAGTTTAAAACACATTAAGTACACATGAAAAATTACCCTCCGTGTTCACGCCATTGAAATGTAAATGTGGTCCTATTCTCCAATCTCCGCCATTCGGTCCTGGAATTCCATTTGGAATTCTGTCTCCCCGTGGATGTCATACTCATTGCCTCTCTTCTTGTTGATAAGAATTCTCTGCCTCAGGCTTTTTGCAAGAGTTCTTTTTTTTTTTTTTCCCTGTAATGAACACTCAGTGGCTCAGCCTTGTCTTTCCAGCCTGCTGGATGGAAGTGTCCCCTGATTAATGGACCTGCCAGCTCCAAGAACTGATATCACACTCGCAAAGGTTCAGCCTGAAAAAATGTCACTTCTTATCCTTGTTGTCCAAGCCCTTCTCTTTTGTGAGCTTTGTGAGCCTCCAGGGACAACCAGAATTTCGTGTGGGTTTTGTTAGTAGCAAGGGTCCCCTTATAAATAACAAATTGAAGTAGATCGTTGGATTATTTAATTCAATAGAAATAATTTCTTTTGTCAGATAATGTGCTTCGAATGGAAAGCATAATCCTACCCCCATTTTTTCTTTTCAATTTTTCACTCCCAACAGTTTCCCTGCAATGTAACGATTTAAATCCACGTGATATATCACTCTAAGCAACCTAGTTTTTAAAGATTTGTTTTCATTTTATGAGGGTTTGCTTGCACATATCATATGTATCACATATGTTGGGCCTGTTGCCCTTGGGAGGCAAGAAGGGGGCATTGGATTCTTTGGAACTGGGGTTACAGGCAGTTTTGAGCCACAAAGAGCAGCAAGCACTCTTAATCACAGAGCCGTCTTTCCAGCCCCCCTCGTTCATACATTACACTTTCTTCATTGTGTGTAGCTGCATGACCACGTGAGAATGAAGGTCAGAGAATAACCTGAAGGAATCTCTTCTCCCACCACGTGTGTCCCAGGGACCAAACTCAGGTCCTCAGGCTTGGTGGAAACACCCACTGAACCATCTCACCAGCCCTCAACACCATTATCTAGGTTCTACCTAGAGGTAAAAAGCTTGTGTCTTAGTTAGGACTTGTATTGTTGTGATAAAACACCATGACCAAAATGAACTTGGGAAAGAAAAGGGGGCTTATTTCATTTTACAATTTGTAGTTCATCATCCCACAAAGTCAGGGCAGGGACTCAAGGCAGGAACCTGAAGGCAGGAGCTGATGCAGAGGCCATGGAGGGTGCTGCTTACTGGCCTGCTCCTCATGGTTCGATCAGCCTGCTTTCTTATAGCACTCAGGACCACTTGCCCAGGGGAGACACCACCCACAGTGAGCTGGGGCCCCCCCCCATCAATCATCAATCAAGAAAATTTTCCACAGACCAATTTGGTGGGGGCATCTTCTCAAATGAGATTCCTTCTTTCCACACGACTCTAACTTGTATCAAAGTTGACATAAAATTAGTCAGCATAGCTTTCAATAAGAATTCCTTGAGAAGAAAAAATAGTTCTTTAGGGCTGGTGAGATGGCTCTGTGGTCAAAGGCTTAAGCTGCAAAGCCTGAGTTAGTTCCCCAGGACCCACATGGTGGGAGGGAAGAAGTGGCCCCCAACCTCCTTCACACACATGCACACCTCACACATACACAAAGTACATGAAGGAATACAATGAAAATACGGTGCTGTAAACAAGTCCTGGGGGCTCACTCTGTGACAGAGTGCTTGCCTAGCGCATGGGAAGCCCAGGATCCAGCTCCACACACGTACAGAGTCAAAGCCTGGGAATCGGGAGCAAAAACTAAGGGCGCACGCTTTGACGGTTGGTTTTACCTGCATTTGTATGTAGTTGCTGAGATTATTCAGTGGCAGAAATGGAACTCTCTGTCTGCAAATGAATGGAATCCGGGGGGCCTCTCCACATGGCTGCACAGGCATCTAGGGAAATGACGAGCAGTGGAATTATTTCAAGAAGACTCGTGATCCCAAAGTTGGAAAACAATGTTCTACCCTAGAATCGTATTCCGTGGTGTGGATAAAGTATGTGTGTCATTGTGATGGGGCCTAATTAAAATAAGATAGCCAAAGCAGAGGCTGGAGAGATGGTTCCATGGTAAACATGCTTGCTTGCTGGTGTAAGAGAGAGCTAGATTTCAATGTGATCTTTAGAAGGAAGATATGCAAACCACAGCAGGTCCACACCAAATCGGAGCAACGGCCAGAATAAATGCCTTAATTTGATAAAAAAAGAAAAAAAAAGGGGGGGGCGCTGTGAGTATAGTTCAATATAGCTCAGCCCTTGCCTAGCATACTCGAGGTCATTTGACTAAGAAACAAACCAGTGATAAGGCACCATCCACAAACACTCCAGTGGTGATGAGAACAGAGCCCGTGAGAAATCTAAGTCATAAGATACTCAAATGAACGCAGCGCACAAATGCCCGTAGAAGAGCAGATCCGTGGCTTCCTGAGGTAGAGACTATAAAGATTCTGGGCAGCATCTACCAGATACCAAAGAGCCAAACATTGAAGCAAGACAGAAAATGATCGCCTCCTCATTTTGTTACATTGTCCTAAGACTGATCTCGGGTCCTCCTGTAGTGAATTTTCTTTCAAGTGTCTGTCAAACATCAAAGGTAAAAAAAAATAACCACCAAGTCGGATGGCTGGGACTCCTCCCAACTCCGGGTGCTTTCAATTGCACCACCAGGCAGCTGCTGTCACCTGCTGACAGATTTACGGCAGCTGTTGCGCTGTTTTCCCAACAGCGATGTCATGCAGGTATTTTTAGGGCTGGCTTATTAGAATTGGGTGGATGCCCTGTGATTTTTCCCCCCTGAGCTGGGAATCCGTGATTCAATGTCCTTATTCTGCTTAGTTTATTGTCTGCAGAGGAATTAGTCATTTCTGGGCGATGACTTCAGACCTGAGTGGACATTTCAAATCTGAATCACAATTTCCAGCCTTCACTGTAGTCATTGTGTGATACCCATGAGTAATCAGAAATAAACGATCTGCCTCCTGTTCTTCTGCCGAACCCCCCCCCCCCCCATGCTTCTATCCTTTCATGTAAACGCCACACGCTGATGGTGACAATACAAAGTACCCTCTCTGGGGCCAGCCTCAGTGGCTCAGGCATCTCTTCTTGTCAGTCTTCTCTCCTGGCAGCCACTCCGCATGGATCTGCCCAAAGCCATCCAATATATTATCCTCCACTGAACTTTAACGGAGGGCCATCTGATTGTAAAGCTAGGCACTTGAGATTTGAGGGACCAACAAAGGAACGGTAAGCTGAGGGGAGGTGGGGAAAAGTCACACTTCTAAAGCAAGGGAAAGCATGCTGAGGAGTGCCTAGCCGTGGATCTGTGTTGAGAGTGCAATTCTAGACTCTCGGGTCCCGGGGCAAAGGACTGAAGAGGAACACATGGTTAAGAACAGAAACAGAAGCTGGAGCATGGTGCGCATGCCTTTAATTCCAGCAAAACCCGCATCACTGCAGACAGATACAAACAAGAAGGGAGGCAAAGGCAAGGGAGATCTCTGTGAGTTCAAGGCCAGCCTGGTCTACAGAGCTACACATCGAGACCTGATGTCCAAACAGCTGGAAAGATGGCTCAGTTCTTAAAATCACTGGCTGCTTTTGTGGAGGACCTGGGTTTAACTCCTAGCACCCACATGGTGGCTCACAGCCCTTCGTAAACTCCAGTTACAAGCGATCAGATGTACTCTTCTGGCTTATGTGGAACCAGGCACACATGTGGTGCACATACATACTGGTAGGCAAAACATTTGTACACATAAGAAAATAAATATTAAAAAAAAGACTTCTTCGGTAACTGCCAATAACTCCTCACTCAGGAGTGGACCCCCATCATCCATGGATTCTACTTTGTGCAGGTGACCGCGGCTCCTTTTCACCTTTTGACACAGGGTCTTGATAAGTAGCCTGAGCTGGCCTTGAACTTACCCTCCTCTTGCCCCAGCCTTCCACGCGCTGGGGCGACAGGTGCGCATCAGCACATGTGGCTATTACCTGAATGGTTTGTTTGCATCTGTCTGCAGCGTTTCAGGTTTTGTGCACCCTCTCTGCCCTCCATCTTTCTTTATGGACTAACACTTTGGGTTTTAGGAATTAGGAAGTATGAAAGCGGGAGGTCATAGTGCGCTGGGACTCTGTATCAACCTAGTAATTAGTTCTTCAGACATGTGTCTAGTTAATTTCTCTCACTAGAAAGGGTGACAAACTCTTTTACCTCTGGGACAGAGACAAGTGGCTGCATCTGAGCTGAGGTCCCTGGTCATTCCCCAACTGCCTCTTTAGGCATTATATGCCAAATGGCACAAGGTCCCAGACTTTAAAGACCTCTGAGGTGTTGTTGTTGTTGCTGTTCTCGGTTTTTTGTTTGTTTTTTGTTTTTTGAGAAGGTGGGGGGGGGGTTCTGTGTAGCCCTGACTGTCCTGGAACTCACTCTGTAGACCAGGCTGGCCTTGAACTCAGAGATCCACCTGCCTCTGCCTCCTGAGTGCTGGGATTAAAGGAATGTGCTGTTTAACTTGTATTTTAGTTAATTTTGTCTGGATGTTAAGTAATAAATGCATTGCCATTTCCTGATCCTCCCACAGGCCTTTTTGTGGACTTATATAAGCTATGGGCCGTTCCATAGGTAAAAGATAAGGAAATTCATTTCTCTACCAATAACAGAAAAGAAAGAGCCAGAGAGATGGTTCAGAGCTTCCTTCCAAAGCTGACAACCTGAGTTTGATCCCTGGGACCCACACCGTGGAAGGAGAGAGCTGACTTCCTCAGCTGTCCTCTGATGACCACTTGTATGCCATGCCATGTACACACCCATGTGCATGAGCACACACAGACACAAAAAACTGAAAATATAACTTACTAAACAAACAGGGAAAGAGGTAGACATCCCCGTCTTCCCTCATGAAAGGGTTTTCCGTGGAAGAGGAGGCACAGTGCCAACCACATTGGGTGTGGTTGATAGGAAATACATGCAATCCCAGTACTCAAGCAGCTGAGGCAAGGGGATCATGAGTTTGAGGCAAGCTGGGCCACACAGTTCAAGGCCACGACAAATGGGGACAACCTATTTCATTTTCCTTTAAGGGTAAAAGCGCAAGCTTTTACAGCGTCCCATCCTTAGACCCTCCAAAGGAGCCTAAATGTCTCTCTCTGCTCCATGTCCTAAACCTGCAGCTTCCTTGGGTCTCAGGTGACCCATAGGAAAGACAACCATCTGTGATGGTGGAGCTGAATCCTGGGGCAGGACCAATCATCTCTTGGGAGCCAGCTGGGTCCTTCAGGCAGGAAGGACTTCTGGAGACCACCGTGTAGAACCAGAATTGGGAATGTCATCAATCAAACCACGCCATGGCCAGCTGCTTAATTATGTAGAGCTCTCCTCCCTGCCTCAATTCTTCCTCGATTTAAACCTAAAGCTCATGTTAGTACCACAAAGATGGACATAGGGGTCTCTGCCCCTTGATCTGTTTCTCTTCCCGTGTGCGCAGGTTAAACTGCCTCTGCTTTTTACCAGCTCTTGTCTCTTTAACTGGCGTTTGGTGTGGGTGGCTAAGCCCTGTTACACTCGTCTCTAGCAATCAGAACTGACTGGAAAAGCTAAGGCATCCATTCAAAAGTCTAGGCCTGCCTCTCCAAGCCGTGGGGTGCCAAGACTGCACCCTATTTCTGCAGAACAGGAGCTACTGGTCTCTGCCTAGAAATGGCAAGTAAAATACACCCTGTTGAATTTCAGTTTCAGGTAAGTAACACAAACATTGTTTAGTGTCGGTATGTAACGAACACTTCATGAAACAGTACTCCCGAAAACACTCATTGCTTTTTGGAAATCTAAGTGAACTGGACATCCTATGTTTTTATTTCCTAAATCTGGCATTGACGATGATCAGGAAAGACATGCTAGCAGCATCTGGGGCCACTGAGAGAGTGAGATACCAAGTGTGCATAGGCCTTCTTCCCCTTCATTTTGGGATGCTTAGAGGAGATGGTACCCGACAGAGTGAGGTAGGGAGATAGTCACGTCCATACATTTAGGTCCCTATTAGTTCATCAAATGTCTATTTAATGTACTTAAATTTTAGATGTATTTTTTTGTATATGAATGCTTTGCCTGCATGTATGTATGTGTACCACATGGAGCCTGGTGTCCACAGAGGTCAGAAGAGGGTCTTAGCTCCCCTGGAACTGGAATTACCAGTGGTTGTGAGCTACCTACCACGTGGGTTCTGGGAAGTGAGCCCTGGTCCCCTGCAAGAGCAGCCAGGGCTCGTAACTGCTCAGCCATCTCTCTCGGTCCCCCAGTACTCTTACCAGAGCCTGCAGAGATGAAACCTCAGGGACCCAGAAATCAATTAAAACAGTAAAATCTTTTTCTTTTTTCTTTCTCTCCCCTTACCTCACTCTTTTTAGTAATTTATTATTTTAAATCATGTATATGTGATGTGGGTATGGAACATGTGTGAGGTATCCTCAGAGTCTAGAGATGTTGGATCTCAAAAGAGCTAACATTATGAATGATTTTGAACTCCCCCTCCCTCCGAGTAGGTGCTGGGAATTGAACTCAGGTCCTCTGCAAGAACAATACACACTCTTAACAAATGAGCTAGCCCTCCAGCCCACACCCCGTTTAAAAGTTAGCCTCTCACAGTAGCCTAGACTGAGCTCAGAATCAAGATCCTCTTGTTGCAGCTTCCAAGAGCTGGGGTATAGGTGTGAACTGTTATACCCAGCTAAAAGTACTATGTAAATGAAAGTTGCCAAGTTTAGACAATAATGTAGGCTAGCAATTTAAGTGGGACAGTGGCCTCTTGTCTTCCGGGGTACTTTACACACTGGTGTTTCTGTCTCTACCCAGGGACAGAATAAATCCCTTCCCTTTTGTTTAGATTTGTTTATTTACTTATTTGTATTTTTATGAGACAGGATCTCATGTAGCCCAGGCTGGCACCCAACATGTTAAGTAGTGAAACTTGCTTTGAACTCCTGATCTTCTTGCTTCTACTTCCCAAGTGCTGGGGTTATAGGCATGCACCATCACAGCTGTTCTAGTTTTATTTATCAGACAGGGTCTTGTGTTATCCTCCTGCCTCAACCTCCCCAGTGCTGGGATTACAGGTGTGTTCCTCTCCTGGCTTCCTTTCTGTCTTAAATTCAGATTTCCTCTATAATTTGAGTCTGATTATTTCCTTCCTGCTCTCTGATCAGCGAACATGGTTCATTCTTACAGGCAGCATAGGGGTGGGACAAGACTGATTGACACTCATGGGGGCCTTTGGCTAAGGAGAATCCCTTTAGTATTGGAGGAATCTGGGCAAGGCCTGGGGTCAAAGAGCTATGGTGATCAAGTTTATCTCCCTAGACAAAGCCCACCCTTCCAGAAGGCTAGCCACCCTCTGAGAGGCTTTGACCTTGGTCCCAGTCAGTTTGCTCTCTCCCCATGTCTCTGAGCTTTTCCTGATATTTACATTTAGAAACCACTACCTGTTTATAAACAGGTTTTGAACAGAAACCAAGGCCTGTGCTACGCTGAAAGTCACACCCAGAGTGGGTGGCCAAGATCTTGAGATGCAAGCCGTCAGGAGGCTCCAGAAAGTGCCTCGCCTACTCTGCTAAGGTCTCTTCTGTCATGAACAACAGAAATAAAATCTGACCCACTGACGTATAGACTCAAAAGACACAAGGTGGCTTGTGTGATTTAGGGAAGAACTGAAGAGCAGCCAGGGAAAGGTAGGAAC
>CABHPH010139968.1:0-17813 GCA_902168325.1 Peromyscus nudipes
CTGAGAGTTCTACATCTGGATTGGCAGGCAGCAGGAAGAGAGTGAGTCACTGGGCCTGGCTTGAGTTTCTGAAACCCCTAAGCCCACTCCCAGTGACACACTTCCTCCAACAAGGCCATATCTCCTAACAGTGCCACTCCCTATGGGCCTTGAAGGCCATTTTCATTCAAACCACCATAGTCCTCAGAAGCAGGAGGCTCCACCACCTCAGCTGGCTGTCCATTGTCTATCAACAGAATGCCACCCCAAGCTGACTTGTTTAGCCTGGGCACCCACTGAAGGGACTCTAGTTGGCCTAAACATGGCAAACATGGCTCTGGTGGGCCTTTCCCTTCCCCTATTCCCTCTGCCTTGCTAAAAACCATTAGATTACATTCCTGAAGCTAGCACCAAGGTCTGTTCCCTTATTTGGCAATGAGGTTTCCCTTTTACCTTTATAGACCGCCATTTGCCTATGGGCCACATCTGTCTCCTCTTTTTCAGAGGCAGTCCTTTGTCCCTCCAGGACAAATATTCCTCCCCCATCCGTGTTCTCTTCCCTGCTCTCTCTTCCTCTATCTCCTGTCTTTGTCTCTATATTCCCTGTCCTTTGTGCCAAATACTCATCCTTTCATCAAAGTTTCCCCATAGACTTATTGATACACCCTGGGCCCCTCAGCACTTTGTTCTGTGATGGGCTGACTTGTGGTCCTACCCTCCAATAGCTCAGACTGTAAACTTACTTGGAAGTAGGGTAATTATCAATGCACTTGTTAACATGGAGTCATCGTGCTCTGTCTCAGTGTGATTGTTGTCCTCCTCTTCCTGGCATCTCCATCACAAACTTTTTTTTTGTTTTTTGGTTTTTCAAGACAGGGTTTCCTCTGTGTAGCTCTGACTGTCCTGGATCTCGTTCTGTAGACTAGGCTGGCCTCGAACTCAGAGATCCACCTGCCTCTGCCTCTGCCTCTGCCTCCTGCATGCTGGGATTAAAGGCCTGCACCACAACTGCCCAGCTTCCATCACAAACTTCTAACCCTCAGAACTGCAAGGAGCTAGAAGTGTCTACTGTTGAAGCTGCCCAGTCTGCTGTAGTGCTCTTAAGGCTCCCTCCTCAAAGCATCCACACCCACCCTTTCTTCCTGGCGTGTTCTTGTCCCATAATGCACTCTTGGAGTCAGAAACTGCTGCTCAGGAAACGGCTGACTTCCAGAGGTGGGTGCCCTGGGTTGGGTAGTGGGGCCACCCAAGCACACAGGTGGGCATAGTGTAGCCCACAGAGGTGCCTCTGAAGGGGCTCAGCCCTGGTCTCTTCTCTGATGAGGTGCTTTGGTTTCTGTGGGCCTCTGGCAACATTTTACTCAGTACCACAGGATTCCACATTGCTGTAGAGAAGAGAGGCCTAGTCTACCTGTGGCTGGAGCCATTCACAGGGTATGTGTGAGTTCCTGAGGAAAACATGAGGCAGAACAACAGGTTGCAGTTTTATGACAGAGGTACAGGCTGTGTGGAAAGACCCAGGCAAAGTTGAAGCCTGTGGAAAAGCTTGGGTAGATCCTGTGACTGACTAAACATCCTGGGCCACTTGGTCACTACCACTGGACTCCTGGCCCAGGTGGGTGTTTGTAAAGGACAGGCCTGAAGGGTACCTGTTCATACCTGTGGTCAAAAGTGATGGCCATTGAGAGCACACTGCCCTACTGTACTGGTGACCTCAACATGGTCTGACCTTCCTGAAAGCCCAGCAGCTGTGGACAGTGTTGGTGGTGGCCTGTTTCCTAGAGAATGCATTTGTGATGGGTAAATGTGGAGGTCTCCTTAGCCTGGACATCCCCTCAAGTCTTTATCATCCTGGGGACATCCAGACCAAAAAGGCACACTCTTGCTGGCAGAAGCTCAAGTCCCAGTGGAGATGGAGCAGAGGCTACATGGGTACTTTCTGGACCACATCCCTGAAGGGAGGGAATGCTAGCTTCTGATGACAGGGTGTGGTACAGGGTTGCAAGCTGGAATAGAGGCTAGACCCTAGGATGGGAGCTACACAGTGGCAAGGGAGGGAGGCTGAGCAAGCAGCAAGGGCACTGGGCCCTCCCCAAACCAGCGGGGCTTTTAGGTCCACTGGCCTTTGTTACAGCAAGAAATAAAAACTGATGCTTTATGGAAGCCACTGTTGCCTGGGTCTTTGTTACAGCAGCAGGGAAATGAAAAGGCTGAAAGCCAGACTTGCCGGGTTCAATCCTGAGTGCTGACAATTCCTTGTGTGTGTGGGGGGGGGGGGGGGAGGCGGTGGCGGCGAATCACACGATAAGCCAGATGTGTGCCTTTAACTCAGATTCTCCCACTAGACAATGGTAGAGGTACTGGTCAGCCTCTAGGATGAGAATCCAACAAAGGAGTGCTTCACAGAGCACATAGAACAACACTTATGATGCTCACTGAGTTAGTAAGTGACTGCAGCAGCCAGCCCAGAGCTTGAGCGGCTCACCGGCCCTCACTGTGTCTGTCCCCTGGTCCACTGTGCCCTATGACCACAGCACTCCCCACCAGGGTGATGAGACTTGATGGAGATGTTCAGACCAAGGAGCAGGTTCACTTTGAAGTAAGTGTGAGTCCCAGGGCACCACACTACTATAAACAAGAAAAGGGGAGTCTTTTCCATTAGCGGCTTCTTGTATTAAACTGTGAGAAATAATCTTCTGTGGGTTGACTTGAGGAGGCTTCATCCATTCGTTTTTTCCTAATAACAAAAGAAAAGAGGAGCAAATATGTGAGGCCAAACCTACAAGTATTTTATCCTCATACTATAGAATCCATTCCAACACTAACGAGCTCAAAACAAGAGTGCCCCAGGCCTAGAGAGACAGCTCAGTGGCTGGGAACACTTGTTGCAGAGAACCCAGGTTCAGTTTGCAGGACCCACATGGAGGCATACAACAGCCTGGTAACTCCAGTTCTAGGTGGATCTGATGCCCTCTTCTGGCCTCTATGGGCACTACATGCAAATGGTACACAGGATTATGCAGGCCAAACACCCACACACATTATTAAAAATGTATCTTTTGTGTAAAGAGGCCTCCCCACTACTCCTCGGTGGTGACACTGACTCATGGGGCCATCCCACATGTGGACGTCAGGTCATGTCTGAGTGCTCCTTTCCAGCCCCAGTGGAAGCCACGACAACTGTCAGACACAGTGTTCTGACTGCCGCAGACCCCAGGGTTCCCCTCAGGACTCGAGTTCAGGATAGAAGAATAGCTGAGTGAGCCAATGTCGCCTGGTGCTTGGATGCTAGTTTATCTGGCATGGCTGCATCCTGGAGCCACTCTTGGGGTTCTGTCTGTCCCCAGGTGACTCTGGCGCGTGAAAGAGCCTAGGAGCCCTCCTTCCCTCTGCCTGGAGAGGCCACACAGTAGGTGGCTACTGCACCCCAAGGCTCAGCCACGAAGCCTCCTCCAGAAAGCCTCTCTGATTCCCCTGCTGACTCAGAGTTCCTCAGGCACCTAAGGCACACACAGTGACCTATGGGTTTGCCCACCTACTCTGCACCTATGTGAGGTCCCCCGACACTCACTGTAAATACTGTTCCCTGGCCCTCTGCACCTATATGAGGTCCCTGACACTCACTGTAAATACTATTCCCTGGCCCTCTGCACCTATGTGAGGCCCCCCGCACTCACTGTAAATACTGTTCCCTGGCCCTCTGCACCTATGTGAGGTCCCCGACACTCACTGTAAATACTGTTCCCTGGCCAAGCTGAGGTTGCTGCAATCCAGAGCCCTGCGCAGTTCCCGCTGCAAGCGCTGCTGCTGCCGCTCGTGCAGTAGGCTAGTACGGGCCTTCTGGATCCTGCGTCGGTCCCAGTCCATGATGCGCTGGCGTTCTTCCTCCTGAAGCCTCTGAAGGCGGGAAAGGGGATTTACCACCTTCTCCCGGGGGCCAGGAGCCCCGGGGGGTCATCTAGGAAATCTGGCCTCTTTTTATGGATGGAGAAACTGAAGCTTGGAGAAGCAGAAGGGAGGTCACATGACATCACCCACCCTGCCCTTGTCCTATGTGGCCTGGCTGCTTTCTGGCCTCAAATAGCATTGATGCTCTCTTATTCCTGAAAGAACTGGGGACTTGGCTCCCATAGTGCTCCCAGCCAGGCTGATCTCTATCAGATCCCCAGGAGGGTTCTCAGCTGGCTTAGCAAGCCAGATACCACCTCAGCAAGCTGTCCAATATGGGGATCGTCTGTGGAACCCCTGAGTATGCTGATATTGAACCTCACCCTGTGACAACGGTGTCACCATGAGGGTGTGGGCGATAGCCTAGTTCTAGAAGTCCTGCCTTTCAGCCCTGGCTATGTATTCCAGATTCTTCTTTGCGAAGCATGAAGCCCTCCAGGGGACAGTGGATTAGTGCAGAGAAGTGACTCCCGAGAGCGCTCAGCTTGTGATCATTAGCTTCCCACAAATGATCTCACACGAGAAGCAACTGGGTGGGCCAGGTTGAAGGAAAGATGAACATCCACACCAGAGGAGCCAGTGGTGTCCAGCATGGCCTCATGTCAGGGCCAAAAGTCAGCCTGCACTGGCTTAGCCACCTGCCACCTGGGAAGAGTGGCCTTGCTTCTGGGAATCTCAGAGGCCTCTCTGTAAAGGAACTGTTTAAAGACACCACAGCCAGCAGCACACCTGCCTCAACGTGAGCTCCATTTCTGGATCGCCCGAGGACAGAAAGCATGGAGAAGACAGAGCACCTGAGGCATGGAGCAAGGGCCTGAGCAAGAATCTTAGCGTGGTCTTTCTCCCTTTGTGTAGTCCTGCTTCCTGAGTCTTCTAGATTAAAAACTGGAGCAAAATGTGGGGTTTAGGACAGGGAGCAACCTTTTTCCACAGCCTAGCTGAACAGATGTATGACAACAAAGCCTTCTGCCATTTTCAAGCCCTGTGCTCTCCACCCAGGCTAGCCTCCCCTGCACCCAATCACAGAGCAGCCCTACCTCACCCCAGCACTTCTCCTGCTGGGTTGCTGAGGGGCCAGTCCACATCCTGGGAGTGTGTGGTGCAGGGACTCTTGACCCTCCAGGAACACTTTCCCTCCCCTGACCTCCAGGACATCCCTCTTGGCATCCATCTACCCACCCCTTCCCTGGCTGCCTTCAGCAGGATCCTGCTTTGGAAATGATGGCCGTGCCTGAGCCCCAGACCTCAGGGCTCCTCTCCTGTCTTCCTCACCCATGATCACACCCAGGATCGCTACCATATTACTTTCTGTAGTTGACAACTCCAAACATAAGGTTCTAGCCTAGACCTTGTTCTGAGTCCTGATCACAAACCCTGCTTCCTCCTCAGTTTTCCCCACCTACACTTTACCTGGAAACTGTAGACAGCAAATGGTAAGAGTCCCCAGTAGCCACCATTCTTTCATCCTTAATAGAGAACCACTAGTGTTACATTTCCCAATGTCCTTTGCAGTTGGAGTAATCTAAATGTTGTCCAGTGAAACATGGCTAGAAATGTCTTGGGTAACTCCTTTAAAATGTTATCCTGACCTCTCCTTCTCCACCGTTTCTGGATGGCAGAATACAGCGGCCACAGAGCTACTATTTAAGCCGAGAATGTTCTGAGGGCTGATTGCAGACAGATTCTACCTTGTTTAAAATGCTGTAATGTTGGGGCTTTTTGGTTTCTGTTGCCACAACAGGCAATCTAATCTCACAGATTCCTAGTGGACATCATACAGTTGACACATCCGAAGTTGTACTTGTGAGCACCCACACCACCAGCATGCCCCTCCCACCAACTTCCCATCTCTGTAGACATCAGTCCCATCCTCCAAAAGGCCTGAAGTCATCCTTCTCTCACACGTGTTACACATATCATATGTGGCCACAGTCTTTGGCTCTTATCCCCCCACCAGACTGAAAACTGCCTCCAGCAAAGGAAACTCTCCGAGTGAACTTTCATACAGGAGCTGGGTGTGGGGGCAACTCCAGGGTGCAGAGGCAGCTCTGTGGCCCAGGAGGGGCTCACCAGCTTCTCCTGGATTTGTTGCTTCTGAACATAGTGGATCTCTTCCAGCTGCTCCCGGCTCATGCCCTTCCAGCGGTCAGGGACCACACGGTGAGGCCCGAAGGAGCTGGCGGCCTGCTGTGGGTTCTCAGAGAGCAGGTCCCCGTGCAGCAGGTTGGTGATCTCCGCCAGGTTGTCCTCTTCCTCCTGCTGCTTCTCTTGCCTCTTCCTTTCCGCCAGCTCCACAATCTGTGCAGAGAAGGAGCTCAGATTACACTAGAGTGATGTCAGGGTCAAGATCTCATCTGGGCCCTGACTGCGGGTTGGAGACCCCAGGCTTTGGGCTGGGCTTTGAGTCATTCCCCACTGGGGTATGTACAACTGTGGGTCTCTGCACCAATTTGTCAAAGCAAGGAGCTGCCCCCCTGGCTGGTCTCTAGTGCAGGGCAGTGTGCATGCCATGCTTCCTAAAACTTTTGGACATCCTCAGGCCACCACCACAAGCTGCCACAGTGGTGACTTCTAAAGGTGGAGGCACACTACTGCCTCAGCAGTCCTGACAGTTTCAGCATAGCCCCCATTACAAATGAATTCCTGTTGATTCACCGCTCAGAGCCTGGAAGTGAGGGCTGTGTGATTTGTATAGTACGCCGGCCTCTCTGGGCTGTAGGTATTTCTCTGTACAGTCAAGAGATGGTGTGATGGTTATTTTTGGTTGTCAGCTGGACTACATCTACAGCTGCTGAGACATGTGTGAGGGATTTTTTTTTTTTATTGGATCTTTTGAGGTAGGAAGACTGTAGTGGTTTGAATAAGAATGGCTCCTAATGGATCATACATTTGAATGCTTGGTCACAAGGGAGTGGCACTAGTTGAGGATGAGAAGGGTTAGGAGGTGTGGCCTTGTTAGAGGAAGTGTGCTGCTGGGGGTGGGCTTTGAAGTTTTAAGAGTCCACACCAGGAGCCGGGTGGTGGTGGTGCACACCTTTAATCCCAGCACTCGGGAGGCAGAGCCAGGTGGATCTCGTGAGTTTGAGGACAGCCTGGTCTACAGAACGAGATCCAGGACAGGCACCAAAACTACGCAGAGAAACCCTGTCTCAAAAACAAAACAAAAACAACAACAACAACAAAAAAAACCCAAAACAAAACAAAAAAGAGTCCACACCAGGCCCAGTGTCTCTTTCCCTGCTGCCTGTGGGTCAGGATGAAAAGTTCTCAGATACTGCTGCATTGCCATGATGCCACCATGCTTCCACCAATGATGATAACTAACCCTCAGAATCCGTAAGCAAACCTCCGTTAAATGTTTTCTTTCATAACAGTTGCCCTGATCACAGTGTCTCTTCACAGCAATAGAATACCGACCTTAAATCTGGGCCACACCTGGTGGCAGCCTATGTAAAGGATACGGGAGAAGGAAGCCCTTGCTCTTTGCCTGCTTGCCCTCACTCTCACTGGCAAGGTCATTCCTCCACTGGCGCAAGAGCCTACATCCTTGGGACTCTGAGGTATATTGAAGACCACCGGAGACATCCGGCCTCATGGACCAAACGGACAACTACTGGGTTCTCGGACTTTCTGTCAGGAGACAGCCATTGTTAGAACAGCCTGACTACACCCTGTAAGCCACGCTAGTAAACCCCATTTTTATAGAGATTCATTCTATCGGTTCTGTTGCTCTAGAAATCCTGACTAATAGGGATGGATTAGGAGACATTTCCCAGCGTTGGTTGTTCTTCCTAGAGAAGAATGGGCAGAGGACTTGAAAGGCAGGGGCTTGCAAAAAGCCAGCTGCCTTGTCACTCAGCACGGGCTTTGTGGCAGACAAGACCAAATTCAAATATTTGCCATTTAGTATTTGGATGCCCTTGGAAAATCGCTCAGCCCTTCTGAGCCTTTTTTTAATCAATGAAAAGGCATTAATCAGCCTCTCTGATAGGACTGTCAAATAGCCAAACATGCTAGCAGGGAATCATTGCCAGGGTTAAAAATATCAGCCACTGGGGTTGGAAAGAGAGCTTAACGTTTAAGGGCAGAGGACCTAAGTTCTGTTCTCGGCAACCACATCAGGCAGCTCCCAGCTTCCTGTAACTCCAGCTCCAGAGGATCTGACACCTTGGCTTCCGAAGGTACCTGCATTCATATGGCACACACGCATGTGCGCACACACAATTAAAAATAATAAATTTTAAAATAAATAGTGGCTACTGTTCAGAGTCCTGATGATGGGCTAAACTGTCCTAACACACTGTGTGCATCCTCAAACTTAAGAGAGAGCAGGTGCAACTCTGCTGACTATGACATTGTGCCTGACCATTTATTCTGCCCCACAAAATGTGAGCAAGGGTGGTTGTGCAGCTTCCTGGAGGACACCGATGGGACCAACCCCATCCTTTCCTTTCCATGCTGCTGGAACCCTGGCAGTTGCTCGGACCTAGCCAGTCTGGGATGGACATGCAGCAGAGGAGAACAATGGTTTCGTGTGGGGAGCCACTGAGGCCAGCCTTACCGGAGCAAGAGTTAGTCAATACTGATGGGTAAGGTGGGCATTGCCTTCTCCCTCATTCTGCACAAGACAAAACAGTCCTCAATGGGCTTTGCCTAAGGCTGCAGAGAAGGGCTTTTTGACTTGAACCTTGCTGGTAGGCTCTAAGCCTGCATGCAAAACCCTGATGTCACACCACCTTCTTTTTATTTTTCCGGAGCTGAGGACCGAACCCAGGGCCTTGCAAGCGCTCTACCACTGAGCTAAATCCCCAACCCGTCATACCACCTTCTAATGAAATAAGCAGTCCCCACTGTGCCTGCCCTGCTGACACAAAATGGCCTGCCTGGAAGGTTCTTTTCTTTTTTGGGACAGGGTCTCTTTCTCTAGCCCAGTATGGCCAGGAACTCAATTCTACCATAGCCATGGAGTGCCAGAATTACAGGTGTGGACCATCATGCCCAGTGTGGAATTTTCTTTGAATTTTAATGTTCCTGGCTAAATGGCAAAGTCCGATTCCAGTCAGGAACAGGAGCTGTGGAGGCTGAAGTGCAGCTTCCTCGGGCAGAGGTACTGGGACAGTGCCACCTTGAGTATTCACACAGGAGCTGTGCGGTCTGAAGGTAACACTGGAGATGCTTATTAAAACAGTATGGAATGAGCCAAGCATAGTGGTGCACACCTTGAACCCTGCACTCAGGCGGGCAGACTTCTGTGAGTTCGAGGCCAGTCTGATCTACATAGTGTCCCAGGACAGCCAGAGCTACATAGTGAGACCCTGTCTCAAAAAAAAAAATGTGTGTGTGTGTGCTCATGTATAGTATATGTATATATGTATAAGTGTACTGCACGCACATGTGCATGCACAACACACACACAAATGTACAAATCCATGAGTGAGACACCATGGTTCCATAAGAACCCCAGAAGTGCTCACAGGAGGAGCTCGGTCCACATCTGCTGAATTATAAATAAACACTGAGTGACTGTCAAGAGCCATTGAACTGTCAAGAGCTCCCTCTATCCTGCCATTTTTTCACTGTGAGGCCTAGAGTTAAGCCTTCCCTCTGTAAAACAAAAGGACTGGGTTATGTCTAGGTTATGTTTGAGAACGTTTGCAGGTGTGAATCTGTCCTCTGGGTCCCTTACCAACACCAGCAGTCTGCCCCCCTTTCCCTCTCCCCACTGCTGGAGACCAGGTTTCTCTGATTCACCTCAGCCTCTCCGAGTTTTGATCATGGCCCATTACAGAGCATTTTACTGCTCACAGTGAGTTACTACCAACACCACAAACACAGCGTGCGCTACAGAAAACCCATGCGGGCGCCTGAGTTCAGAGAGGTGAGGTTAAGAGTAAATGCCAGGCAGGGTGCAGTGGTGGCGCACGCCTTTAATCCCAGCACTTGGGAGGCAGAGCCAGGTGGATCTCTGTGAGTTCGAGGTCAGCCTGGGCTACCAAGTGAGTTCCAGGAAAGGCGCAAAGCTACACAGAGAAACCCTGTCTCGAAAAACCAAAAAAAACTCAAAAAAAAAAAAAAAACAGCAACAACAAACAAACAGAAAACAGTAAATGTGAAATAAATTCAGCCATCTTCTTCCTGAGACCACAGGTCTAGAGACAGGGAGAGCTGGTCAATCACCTAAGAATCGAACTGCGTGGAGGAAGCAGTTTCCAAAGGAGAAAAGAACTTGGATCAACTTCAGGAGGGGCTGGTGCTCAGGAAGCTTATGGGGAAGCCAGGCAGTTGAGAAGAGCAGGATGTTATTGGTCTGCATTGTACTGAGCTTATGACATGAGAACAGAGACAAGCCCAGGCCAGATGCTGTTCATCTGGGCAGAGGCTCCTGTTGTCCTGTGCTGGAGGTTTTAAAAACCGACACCCTCCCCCGCCCCTGCAGCTTGCATGGTGAAGTTTCCAGGTTTCGGTCTGAGTTGAGGGACAGGCCAGATCAGACCTCACCTACCTCTATTCCGGAATGAGCCCTGTTAAGGGCTCTGTCAGAGCTGGTGGTGTGAGTAGTCTGAACTTGGGGCCCCTCACAACCTAGGGAGCCCCAGAGGAAGCTGCTGCGTGCATGTCCTTCCCTTCAGACAGAGCTCAGGGTGAGCATACCTGGTTCTTGTTGAACTCTTTCGTGGCTGCACAGACTTCCTTCCTGGTGAGGCCTTCCAGCTTCTGCAAGTCTCGGGCTGTTTCATCAAACTTCAGTCTTGTCTGCAGGTGGTGGTCTTCTGCCAGGAGACAAGATGCCATCAGCCTGGGGATGCCCACCAGAGGCACCACCTATGGCATGGTGATTCACACTCATTTCTTACCATGGAAGAGAAGGGGAGGAAGTGGAGGGGGAAAAGCTACTTGCCTCCCAGGTTCTGGGAGAGCTGGATGATTTAAGTGTAGCTCGTAGATCTTTGTGAGCAAGGGCTACTAGTGGTCTCGATGGTTGGATGATGTCTGCTGTGAACTGGTGATGTCTGCAGCAGTCCTAGGGTACATTAGTTAGGCCTTGCTAACCCTGGTCTATCAGGAGGTGGTTTCAGCCTTACAAAGGCAAGAGGTGGCAGGGACCAGGAAAAAGGGCTGTAGAAACCAGACAAGATCTGGAGCAGAGTGCACAGATACTTGTGGAGTGGCAGCAGAAATTTGCCAGGCCAGTGAGGGGGACAAGGTGGGGTGAAATTGGAAGGCATCAGGAGTGAAGTAAAAAGGTTTGGAGTCAGAACAGGCTTCCAGACATGGCCTAGCACCGTTATCAGCAGCTATTGCTTAACCTCTGTGCCCCACCCCGCCATCCCCCCATGAGCGCTGAGGCACAGTGCTGATATGCAATGGACATATGAAAAGTCAATGGTCAGCAGCTTCTGCTTTCTGTACTTGTGCTTAGAGAGGCTCCTCATGACCTCCAAAACCAAGGAGCACACTCTTTGAGGTGCTGGGGATGCAGGGCCTCACACATGCTAGTCAAGTGCTCTACCACTGTGCTACAGCGTAGTCCCGAAGAACCAGACTCTCTAGCCTTGGCTTTCTGGCCTCGGCACACCTTCATCCTCAACTCACTCTTCATCTGTTAATCTGTCATGCACCGGGCAGTGATCAAGAGCCTAGACTGGGCCCCACATTGCTCAGGATGCACACAACCCAGAGGTGAGAAACTAGGGTTCAAAGCACACAACCTCCCCCAAACAGATACACAAAGTGTGCTAGTCCACAGAGGAAAGGGAGGATGAGAGGAAATGATGGAAATACCTGACTAGGGAAGTTGGAGGGTAGGGACCAAGAAACTGTTTTTCTGGGGGGGCATGTTTATTCAGATCTGAAGGACTAAATGGTCAGGGCAGGTGCAAAGGCCCTGAGGTGGGAGAGACATGATGGAACCCAGAGTGAAAGAGCCAAAATGTTTGAAATGCCATGAATGAGGTGGAGACATCAGCTGATGCTGTCCAGGCGAGCAAAGGCCCAACATGTACAGTCTATGGGCTGTTTTATATCTTATTCTATATCCCATGAAGACATTAGATAGCTTTGAGCCAGGATGAGGGCATGGGTGTGGCATGGTCCAACTTGACATTATTAAGAAGTATCATTCTGCCGGACATGTTAGGAATGGACTAGAAGGGGGAGTAAACAGTTAGGAAGCCACTAGCAGAGGTCCAACCAGGTGAGAAAATTCGATGACTCGTCTCAACAGTGGTGGCAAAAGGGATGTCGAGAGGTGTTCAAAGTATACGTAGGAGGTAGAAGGGGCACAATGGAGGATGGCTGAAGATGGGGTCAGGATGGCTTCTCGGCTCTCTGGTTTGACAGGCAGGGGGGAGGCTGGAGGAGGAGCAGCTCCAAGAGGGCAACCAGGGGAAGAATTGGCCGGCAAGCCAAATCAAGGGGGCTGAGGCTGAGAGTTGACTTCAGAGAGGGGAGCAGGAGGTTGTGGGCCAGGCTGGCCACAGCAACTCTAGTGGACAAGGTGGCCAGAGGAAGAGGCTGGGAGGGAAGACAGCAGGGAGAAAAGAGGCGTGGAGGGGCCCAAGCTGAGTAAGGGGACTGAATTAACACAGGGACAGGAGCAGCTGAGGAGGGCAGAGCGGTTGCTCCCATTTAGCTCTGGTTTGCTCTTCCTGGCAGCTCTTCCCTGTTCTGTCACTAGTGACCTGCTCAGAGCCGGCTGCTGCTGAGAGTGCCTGCCAAGGAGGGGCTGATGGCCTCCACAGAGGCAGAACATTTTTTTGTTCTCCATGGAGAGGCCCTTTCACGTCTGAATCCAGAGGTTCTCTGGGTCCAGTGAGTCCTGGTGAGAACCTGCTAGCACTGGGCCTGTGACTGGGCTCCCAAAGTACCCCGTGGAACCTCCATTTTCACACCCAGGAGACTTGGAAGACCTTGTATACTTTCATTCATCTTCTCAGCAGGCTCTGTTTCAGCTCCTGCCTCCAGGCTCCTGCCCTACATGAGTTCCGCCTTGGCCTCCCTCAGTGATGGACTGTGACGTGTGAGTTAAATAAACCCTTTCCTCCCCAAGATGCTTTTGGTCATGGTGTTTTATCACAGCAAACTAGGGCAATAGAGTGATCAGAAAGCGTTTCCTGTACTGTGGAGGCACATTTGGAGATGTCGACTCCTAGGGCTGAGGTTTTGACTTTTGTAATATTGACAGAGCTTTTAAAAGCACCCACAAAAACTGAGTTAGGGGGTTGACTTGCTCGAAAGACTCTTGAGATCAACTTATCTTCTCTTTCATTACCTGCAAGTTTGTGGTCAGCCCGCGCTCGCTCCCATTCTCTGTGCTGTTGCAGAGACCATTCTCTGTTCTGTTCCTCTTGGAACCTCTTCCTCTCTAGGAAGTTTAAATCCTCTCCCATGAACTTCTGCATTCCCGATATGGTGTTCCTCATGTCACAGTCTGACACCCGAGCTGGGAGATCTTTCTTAAGGGCCAGGGGGTCAGACAGATCAAACTCACGGCGAGTTTCTGGCTTCTGAAAGCTCTGCTGGAAGTCATTGATAGCGCAACAGAGTTGTTTCCTGTCCCTCCGTTCGCGGTCATGTAGGATGCACATGACTTTGTCATTGTGCCTCATTTCAGCAGCTAGGAAAGACACAAGCACACATATAAGCTAAGATGAGTACAAATGAATCCACTTTAAAACTAGCTTTCATGCCTTTAGGACAATGTTCCCAAACTGTAACATAGCCATTAAAAGAACAATATCCACATATGTGGCGATATTGTGTTCCCCAAAATATTGTGCACCCTAATAAACTTATCTGGGGTCAGAGAACAGAACAGCCACTAGATAGAGAGGCTAGAAAATGGTGGCACTCACACCTTTAATCCTAGCCTTCAGGAGGCAAGGATCTCTGTGAGTTCAAAGTCACATTGGAAACAGCCAGGCATGGTGACTCACGCCTTTAATCCCAGGAAGTAATGGCAGAAAGCAGAAAGGTAGATAAGGCGTGAAAACCAGGAACTAGGCTAGTTAAGCTTTTAGGCTTTTGAGCAGCACTGTTCAGCTGAGATCTATTCTAGATAAGGACTCAGAGGCTTCCAGTCTGAGGAAACAGGATCAGCTGAGGAATTGGCAAGGTGAGGTGGCTGTGATTTGTTCTGCTTCTCTGATCTTTCAGCATTCACCCCAATACCTGGCTTCCAAGTTTGTTTTTATTAATAAGACCTTATAAGATTCGTGCTACACACATATATAAAAAGCACCTACAAACAGACCTTAAATACACAGGAAAACCAACTGAAAAATGAGCACGGGCTAGCACAGGCAAAGCACTGTGAAGAAACCCAAATGGGCAACATACTTAATATCAAGGAATATTAACCTTTCATGGAATACATTCAATGAACGTCAGGCAGAACACTTAAAATGCTGTCAATGGCATGCATTAGGAATGATGTGAGGAAGGAGACTGAGACTTTTGCAGCCACTGCTGTTGGAGCATAACTTGGTACACTTCTAACAAAGCGATCTGACCCATCAATTCAACTCCAGTGCCACTGTCACGTGTGTACAAGGGACATAATACATGGACATTCGTTGCAGCAGTATTTGCCAAAAATTTTTTAAAATCTGGGTTTGGTGGTACACACCTTCAGACCCAGCACTTGGAAGGCAGAGGCCTGCCTGCCTGGTCTACATGGCCTCTATGCTTTCATGGGGATGCTTACCTGCACACACATACCACGCACACACAGACACAAAGACACATGAAAGCAAGTTATATTATTAAGGATACATAACTAGTATATGCATAAACATATTGGAAAGGCACACTTCTGTAGAGGAAAAAAGGGGGAAATCATAAGGAGGTAGGGGTGCTTGTGTTATATACAACATAGTTCGCAGAACTCTTTAAGACATCTGAGACCAGTCGGGCAGTGGTGGCGCACGCCTTTAATCCCAGCACTTGGGAGGCAGAGCCAGGCAGATCTCTGTGAGTTCGAGGCCAGCCTGGGCTACAGAGTGAGTTCCAGGACAGGCACCAAAACTATACAGAGAAACCCTGTCTCTAAAAAACCATTAAAAAAAAAAAAAAAAGACACCTGAGACCAACATGGCAAAATGTTGACATGGAGCCTGGTGGCGGTCACATGTGTGTCTGTGACATTGGATTACTTTACCAATAAACAAGATTTAAAAGTTTGGAGAATCTATAATAGTATAAAGAAAAGCAACTGCACTCATAATCCAAGCGCTCTAACAACCACTGATAACAACTTTTGTCTTTTTCTCATCATATATCTTAAAGCCTAAATTGACACATATTTGTCTCTACAATTATATGTCCAGCTCTTTCATATTTAAAAAATCCTATGATATTTTAAAAAGCCAAATGTTCAACAATTGGTGAAATCCCTGGCCATGAAAGGAAAACGATTCTGTTTGAAATTTTGAACTAGAACCGAGTAAGCCTAGTGGGCCATGTACATTACTGAGGTAGCTCAGAGGTCTGAGCTCCAGGATTTGTGTATCACTTGACATCAACAGCTGTCCTCCATAGGTCAGCTTCGAGTTGGAAGTGAAGAATGTGCACGTGTGTGTGTTTAAGGTTTTCCCCTTTTAGAGCAAGGATTTTAAAAGAAAAAAAATGAAAAACACTCCTTTTATTTAAAATATATTTCCTAAGATGTACATGAAAATTCTGTAACTCCTTTTTCCTGAGAGGAAGAATATGCTCATTAAGTCAACTGAGCACAAGAAATTGTGGATTTTTTTTTTTTTTGAGACAGGGTTTCTCTGTGTAGCTTGCGCCTTTCCTGGAACTCACTTGGTAGCCAGGCTGGCCTTGAACTCACAGAGATCTGCCTGGCTCTGCCTCCCGAGTGCTGGGATTAAAGGCATGAGCCACCACTGCCCGACAAAATTGTGGAATTTTTAAAAGGAGAAAGACCGTGCAAATAATAACCCTGTGTGTGTGTGTGTGTGTGTGTGTGTGTGTGTGTTCTCATTCATGCACATGCAGGGGACTGAATCCAGGGCCCCGAGAATACAAAGCATTTGCTCTGGTTTTCACAGAAATGAAGACATGAGGCCTTAAGTGACAGATGAACACTGTAGAAATGCTCACCAAAAGTTTCATCCCTAGCTTTCTCAGTTGCTTCTTTTATCTTCTGGTCACGGACTTGAACATCCCAGGCTTTCGTGTCTCCCTAGGAATGGACACGGGAAGAGAGGTTAGAGCCAGCTAGCATTATTCAGTAGGCCACAATCCCCCTCATCTGGCCACAGCATCAACAAACTGCCTTCCCATGCTTGTATGGCTTTGTTTATAGCTGGGTGTCTTGCCTATGCTGTCAGCTTTCATCAGAGCATCCTTCACTTCCTTAACACACACACACACACACACACACACACACACATACACACACCCTCTCAACACTGCTTAGGTATCATTCTTCTGAGAAACCCTCTGTGATTTCCCCTTCAGGCTCCGGTCTGTGCTGGTGCTGATCCCACTGCATTTTTTGTGGCCTTTTAAATAAGGCATTGCCTCTTTCACTACGTGGTAAACTCTGCAAGGTCTCCCACTTCCTGGACCCAACTCGGGCTAGCCAGGGCATTTGTCACCTGGAAGAATGGAAAACTGAGCGAAGTAGGAGGAAAGTAAATCTTGTCTCCATTCCCCCACTGGCTCCCGCTGGGACACTGCTGGAGGGGGTAAGGCTTTTCAAGTCGACCCAGCCAAACCTGGTGCTTCGATATAAACGCTCCTTCCAAGCATTGGCTCCTCTGCGTCCCCAGTGCCTCACCCCAATGATCCTGTTCCTGGCGTCGAAGACCCGTCCCTGTCTGCACAGCTCCATGTACCGCCTCTTGGCTAGGTTAGCGTCCTGGCGCAGGTCCTTAAGCATCACTACCTCCATGGCTTTGGAATCGGGCATGAAACAGCCTTCAGAACACACACGGTATGAAAAAGGCCACAGAAATAAGCAAGCTGCAGCTCCGAAAAGCAGCGCTCCCAAAAGTTCGGGAGCCGGCCTGTCCCTGCAGCCACCCGCAGCCCGCTGTCCACAACAAGCCAACAAGCGGCGGCGCCGGGATCAGATTCCCAGGGAAACGCCGACCAACCCCCGTTGCTAAGTAACGGCGCCGCTCGCGCGCGCGCGAGAGTATCGCGAGACTTGGCCAAGGGCCTTCCCGCGCTTTTCCCTCCTGGCGCACGCACGAGGAAGCGGCTGAGGCGCGGAGGGCAGCCATGGGGCGGCTGGAGTTGCTGCTCGTGGAGAATTTCAAGTCGTGGCGAGGCCGCCAGGTCATCGGTCCCTTCAAGAGGTTCACCTGCATCATCGGCCCCAACGGCTCTGGTAACCGGCGCCCCAGGGCAGTTCCGTCTGAGGGGACGCACGGGCTGCTGTCGCCCGCTGTGGACCTGAGAGGACCCAGGGGCCCGCTCTCGCCCGTGGTTGGCCTGAGGGGACCCAGCCACTCCCAGTCCCCACTGTCACCTGCTGTAGGCCCGAGGGGACACCCCACTCCCCCACTTCCTCCCCCCTCCTCCCCGCTCCTCCTCCCCTTGACCGCTGTAGGCCCGAGGGAACCCACTATCGGCCTGAGGAGACCCAGTGACCCCCCCCCAAATCCCTGCTGTAGACCTGAGGGGACAACTCCCCCCTCATCCCCCCTCCCTTGACCGCCGTAGGCCTGAGGGTACCCACTGTCTGGCCGAGGGGACCCAGCCACCCCCCAATCCCTGCCGTAGCTCTGAGGGGACCCCACTTCCGGCTGATGCCCTTGTTGACTGCCGTCGGCCCGAGGGTACCCAGGGACCCGGGTGTCAGCCTGAGGGGGACCCAGGGGCCTCTGTAGCCTGTTGTTGGCCTGAAGGGACCCAGCGTCGTCACCACCCCC
>CABHPH010139968.1:17913-36388 GCA_902168325.1 Peromyscus nudipes
CAAAGCTACACAGAGAAACCCTGTCTCGAAAAACAAAACAAAAAAACAAAAAAAAAAAAGATAATTTCTAAAATAGGTTTCCTGACTGGTGCTGCGTTTAAATCATTTACAGCAGAGGTCTCCAGCCTGAACACAGCAGATCTGGTGTATTCATCTTTTTCAGCAAATGATTGTTAAGCCTCCACTGGCAGGCCAGCAGTTAATGTTTACTAATCATACTACCTGAAGGTACCCCCTGATTTACCATCCGGCTTATTTTTTTCCGTTTTGGGTAATCTAGTGGTACAATCTTTTTTTTGAACAGTATTTTCATATAAAAATAGTATACATGGCTGGGTGGCAGTGGCACATGCCTTTAATCCCAGCACTCGGGAGGCAGAGCCAGGCGGATCTCTGAGTTCGAGGCCAGCCTGGTCTACAGAGCAAGATCCAGAACAGGCACCAAAACTACACAGAGAAACCCTGTCTCAAAAAAAAAAATAGTATACATGTAACATACAAAACTTGAAAATAAGAATAGAAAATCAAACGTTTATTTACAATTCAGAGATGATACATACAAAACTTGAAAATAAGAATAGAAAATCAAACGTTTATTTCCAATTCAGAGATGATGGCTCTGTTCTTTTGGGGCATCTCTATACAGATTTTTCCCCACATAAACTTTTTTAAAAATGAGTTAATATGTACTGTTTCTCCTTCAGAAGATTAACCTTTCATTACATGTTCATCTGATGTTCAAATTCAGATTTCCTCAACTAATTTCAAAAAAGTCTTCAGCCAGAACCCTTTCCACTTCAGACCTACATAATGTATCAGAATGTTACATCCTTTAAATTTATCTTAATTTAGCACAGTGCTTTTATTTTTAATCCTTTCTTGGCTTCCCATAATCTAAAGCATTAAGTTCAATTCCTTTAATGCAGTATGTTGTAATTCTTAGATAACTTATCCAGCCTTTTCTTTTACACTCCCAAGTATAAACTTTATAAAAGCAATATGCTGCTTTTTAAAAAAAAAAAAAAACTGGAATAGTACCATACTCTTTTATTCCTTTGTACTTATGATCAAGTTACTCTCTTTTCCTGGAATGATATATTTACCTTTAACATTCCCTCTCCAAATTGACTTATTCCTTGAAACTTAATCTAGAATTATTGCCTAAAAAGCTAACTCAGGCTAGAGAAATGGCTCAGTGGTTGCAAGTACTAGCTGCTCTTCAGAGGACCTAGATCCAGTTTCCAGGACCCATGTGGTAGCTCACAGCCATCTGTAATTCTATCTCCAAGGAATCTTGACAGCCTCTTGTAGCTTTTGCAGGCACCAGGCACACATGTAGTATGCATACACACATTCATGCAAAACACTTATGCAATAAAATTTTTTAAAAAGATCCAATTTGATCTCTAGCTATTGGTGCTTGTGTTAGGTGTTTCTGTGGCATTTCACATTTTTCCTTAAAGTTATTATAGTATAATTTCCCACATTTATTGGGAACAGTGTATTTTGGGAATCAAATATTTCACTCTAAAACATGTTTGACTTTGTGCCTCTTCTTTTGTAAAATGCAAATACCAAGTTTACAAAAATTGTTGTAAAAAAAATAACAGCTGGCAGGTGTCCAGGACCAAAGTGGTTCAACAGATTGATCACATTCTCCCACTATAAGCACTTTAAAGCAGTGAAAATGAAAGAGCTAATTGACTTTTGTTTGTGATTGTATCATCAGGCCACACCTCATTCTATGAAGTAGAATGGGTATTCTAGGAATAATAGAATGGTTGGCTTTTATAAGAACAATAAGCCGGGCGGTGGTGGCGCACGCCTTTAATCCCAGCACTCGGGAGGCAGAGCCAGGTGGATCTCTGTGAGTTCGAGGCCACCCTGGACTACCAAGTGAGTTCCGGGAAAGGCGCAAAGCTACACAGAGAAACCCTGTCTCGAAAAACCAAAAAAAAAAAAAAAGAACAATAAAAGTGGATTGGCCAACAGTGAGTTATGATAGGTTACTTTCCCTATACCCAGCTGAGGTAGATTGGACTCTTAATTGTTGTGAGCTTCCTGCTTTCAGGACAAGCCAGTCTATGTGGGGATTTACTTCCTTCCTTAAAAGTTCAGTTTGATTGTGGAACTTATATGAGTTATTCTATTGGTTTGGTCTCATAGTCTGGTATCTAGTTAAGAGTATAGTCCAAAACTGTGACTTCCATTAAACTTTGATAGAGCAAAACCTATATTTTACTGCTTTTTAGTTCTGGTACTTAACAGAATGCCTGGTATATGTTCAGAAAATGTTTGTAGGATGAATGGATATTTTGAGGGTTAAGAGATCAAAGATTAAAGAGGCTTTTAAGAATTTTAAATAGGAAAGGAATGGCAAAAAGGAGAGGTACACAGTTATGTTTTGAGGAGTTTTCAAATCTTGGTTCATTTGTATTAAGCGATCATAGCCTAAAATATAGCTCTTTCAGAATAGCTACTTTCTTAATGTTCTTTTAAAATTATTCATAGCAGGTATCCTCAGTCTCTTGGCTTGGTTTGTTCAGTTTTTTCTTTCTTTTTTTTTAATAACAGATAGTTGTTAACACTAGTTGACAGATTAGCACTTTTCATTTTTCTTGCAATTATTCTATTCTTTCATCTCCCAGTTTTATCTGTCCATATTTATTACCATTTGTAATTGTCTTTTTTGTTTATTATCTGACTGTCTTAAGAAAATACAATTTTTTTTTACCTGCATGTGGTGGTGCATGCCTTTAATCCCAGCCCTCAGGATGCAGAGGCAGGTGAATTTGTGAGTTTACAAATTCCTGGTCCTGGTCTACATGGAGTTTAAGGCGGCCAGGGCCACATAGAGAGATCCTGTATCAAAAAATGAAACAAAAGCAAACCTTTTGGACACATACATTAATTGAGTGAAAAATTTAATTGGGGAAAAATATTTTTGAGAAGATTTTCAATACAGATCCATCAAAAGGTGTTGCTTTTTGGCTTCATTACTGCCACATGATTTCAGTGAATGTTCATTTTGTCCTACGTGTGCATCTTATAGTAGCTTTCAATATGAAGTTTGTCAATCTTCATAAGCCATGGTTTTTACTGCTTTTTTTGTTTTGTTGTTTTGTTTTTTCAAGACAGAGTTTATCTGTGTAGCCTTGACTGTCCTGGAACTCGATCTGTAGATAAGGCTGGCCTCGAACCCAGAGATCTACCTGCCTCTGCCTCCCGAGAGCTAGGATTTAAGGCATGTGCCACCACCACCTGGCTGTTTTTGTAGCATTTAAAAAAACTTACTGTTTTTTTCTTTTTTTTTTTTTTTTAGAAGGACTTTAACCCTCTAAAACCACCTTTGTTTACATTACTTTCTGGCACTGGAAATTCAAATGCTTATGTAATAGCTGAACTGACATTGTATCTTGGAATTACAGATATTTATGGGTTCATAGTTGTGAAATGTTAGAAATAAGTTTGGGGTCACAAAGAAAAAGACCATTACTCCAGCTGAAATATCTTAACAGGTATCTTGATGAAGATGCTATGCTTGGAAGAGCAAGCTCACTGAGACTGGAAGTGCACTTGTTTTTTCTAAGGCAGATGGTGTCTTTTTCCCATTAGCTGGGTTCTGACCTCAGTCTTGGCAACTGGCTAGTTTTGAAAGAATTGGGGCAAAAGAAAAGAAGGAAAGCAGGAAGCAGTCAGCCAGTTAATGCACTTAAGTTCCGGCAATATAGTAGAACCTTGTGTAGGAAAGGATTTACTTGGTGAGGAGATAAAATATTTGAATTCCTTGTTTCAAAAACAAGGTTGGTTTTTGTTTTTGTTTTGAGACAGGGTTTCTTTCTGTAGCTTTGGAGAAGCTATAGATCTGTAGACCAGGCTGGCCTTGAACCCACAGAGAGGCCTTGAACTCACAGATCTGCCTGGCTCTGCCTCTCGAGTGCTGGGATTAAAGGCATGCGCAGCCGCCGCCACCACCATCACCTGGCTCAAACACAAGGTTTTTTGTTTAGTTTTTTGAGACAGGGTCTCACTATGTAGCCTTGGCTGGCCTGGAGCTTGTTATATAGACCAAGCTTGCCTTAAACTCACTGAAATCCACCTGCCTCTACCTCCCAAATGCTGAGATTAAAGGTGTGTACCACCACAACTGGCTTAAACACAAATTATATAGTTTTGGTAGAACTCATCTTAAAGGTTCCCCATATAGTGTGAATCTACCAGTGGGGTCGATGATCTCCAGGACTACCCTCTGGTTTGGTGATTTGCTGGGCAATCCTTCAGTGTGTGATAGTTTACTCAGGGTTGTCATGCATGACAGTGGAGAGGTACAAAGCAAACTCAGCAGTGGGAAAAGCTGAATTCTTAAGCAGTAACTTCTCATGTTGAAATGCCACCAAGAAACCTCAGGGACTCAATGTGCAGGGTTTTTATTGGGAGATAGTCATGCCCTCTACCTAGCACATAACCAAATTCCAGATTCCTAGAAAGGAAGCACATATTTAATCCTAGTCATGTCTCACCAAGTGTAGGTACCATGTGCCATTCTTACCAAGAAATTGTAAAAACCCTGCCCAGATCCAAGTATAAAAATCACGAAGATTCTAGCAGTCTCAATTTATACCTTGAGAAGATCCTACATTCAGTTAGCATTTAGCTTTTTAAATTTTTTCTTGTTGTTTGTTTTTTCAAGACAAGGTTTCTCTAGACAGCCCAGGCTGTCCTGGAACTTGCTCTGTAGATCAGTCTTGCCTCTTAATTCACAGAGATCTGCCTGCTTCTGCCTCCCAAGTACTGGTGTTAAAGTATTGTGCCACCACTGCTCAGCTAGCTTGTAAAATTTTTTAAATATAGAGGGATATGGTGCTGTTATAATGTTTATGTGATTATTTCCCTATTTATAAAATGGGAGTTAAGGAAATAGAGATGTTAAGTAATTTGCCCTGTGTGATATCTGTAACATGAATTTCTAAACGGTCTTATTAATAGAAACAAACCCAGAGCTAGATATTGGGGTGAACGCTGAAAGATCAGAGAAACAGAACAAGTCACAGCCAACCCGATCTCTCCAGTTTCTCAGCTGATCTTGTTTCCTCAGACTGAAAGCCTCTGAGTCCTCACCCAAATGGATCTCAGCTGAACTGCTGCTAAAAGCTAAAAAGCTTAAAGAGACTCTAGTTCCTGGTCCTCAAGCCTCATATACCTTTCTGCTTCCTGCCATCACTTCCTGGGATTAAAGGCATGTGTCACCATGCCTGGCTGTTTCCAGTGTGGCTTTGAACTCACAGAGATCCAGACAGATCTCTGCATCCGGAATACTAGGATTAAAGGCGTGTCCTAACACTGTTTAAACCTATGTTTAATACAGTGGCTGTTCTGTTCTCTGACCCCCAGATAAGTTTATTGGGGTGCACAATATATCAACCACAGATATCCAGGAATTGTATAGAGCTGAGGTCTATGTTTGTTTTGTTTAATTTTATTTAGTTAATTAGTTTTTGATTCATGTATTTATATCCTTACATTCATACCTCTCTGCCACAGCTACATGGGAGAAACAATCCATCTACCTGGAGTTTCTCAATCACATAGATTTTGAACATTGACCAAACAAGAATTCTGAGACTTGCATATTGGCTATATTTCACTTGTATTGGTGGTTTGATTTCTTTGGCTCTCAGAAGGTTTTTCGGTCATTAAGAATGAATCTTTTGGGTGGTGGCGGCACATGCCTTTAATTCTAGCACTCAGGAGGCAGAGGCAGGTGGATCTCTATGAGTGAGTTTGAGACCAGCCTGATCTACAAAGTGAGTTCCAGGACAGCCAGTGCTACACAGAGAAACCCTGTCTTGAAAAACCACTAATAATAGTGATGATGATGATGATGATATAATAATGAAGAATCTTCCTTCACCTTTTTTTCTTCTTCTTCAGGAAAATCTAATGTAATGGATGCACTTAGTTTTGTAATGGGAGAAAAAACAACTAATTTAAGGGTGAAAAATATTCAAGAACTTATTCATGGAGCACATATTGGAAAACCTGTTTCATCTTCTGCAAGTGTAAAAATTATATACATAGAGGACAGTGGAGAAGAGAAAACTTTCACAAGGATTATTCGAGGTAATTTTGTGTGTGTGTGTGTGTGAGTGAGTGAGAGAGAGAGAGAGAGAGAGAGAGAGAGAATTTTAGTTTAGTGTCTGATTGCCTATTTTTTTCTTTGAAGTGTGAGACTTACAGTTCACCAGCATAGTAACAGATTCTTTCTTCGAAGCGAATAACAGAACCTGTTTTATTCCCTATTAAGTCTCTTGCTTAAGCAGACTCACTTTTTCAATACTCTTACTGTCAAGTAACATTTTTATACTTGGATATTTGTCTAAGATGGAAGGAGCCTATCTCTAAATAGAAACGTCACAAAACTTCTTTCTCTGCTTCTCTGTGCTTGTTTTCTTAGTAAATAAGTATATTTTTGGCCTATATACACCTAAAAGCAACGAATAAAATGTTTATTTCTTATTATTTATTTATGAATTCCCTATATTACTCTCATAAACTATTATGGCTCATCTGTAGTAAGTGTATCATGCAAGGACTTTATAAAGTCATGAAAAGTAGATATATATATTATTGCTTTTACTTGTTGCTGTTTTCTTTCTAGTTCACTATGATAAATATTCCCTCCCTCCCTCCCTTGACAGGGTCTTGATATGTAGTCCAACTGACCTTTAGCTCACAATCCTACTTAGGCTCTCAAGTGTAGACATTGCACACATGTGCCACCATGTCTGACTTCACTACATTTCTAAAGTGTGAAAGCTGTATAATTAAATTATATATCATTTTAGATACATAATTAATTATTTCTGCATTTTATCACTTGGAGTAGTCATTGGCCAATTTTTCTCACTCCCTTTTGGACATTTATTGGTTGTGATGTGTAGCATGAATCTTAAAGAGTCTTTATTAATAAAACAAACCCGGAGCCAAGTATTGGGATGAACACTGGAAGATCAGAGACAGAACAAGCCACAGCTAACCTCACCTGGCCAACTTGTCAGCTGATCCTGTTTCCTCAGACTGGAAACCTCTGTGTCCTCATATCCAAATGAATCTCAGCTGAACTGCTACTCCAAAGCCTAAAAGCTTAACCAGCCAAATGCTTCTAGTTCCTGGTTTTCACGCCTTATCTACCTTTCTGCTTTCTGCCATCACTCCCTGGGATTAAAGGTGTGAGTCACCACGCCTGGCTGTTTCCAATGTGGCCTTGAACTCACAGAGATCCAGAGGGATTTCTGTCTCTGGAATGCTAGGATTAAAGGCATAAGTACCACCATTTTCTAGCCTCTGTATCTAGTGGCTGTCTGTTCTCTGACCCCAGATAATTTATTAGGGTGCACAATATTTTGGGGAACACAACACCACCCCAGTGATGGGCTCTCAGTGTGCTGTTAACCAGCTCAAGTGATCCTCCTAAAGGTGCTGGAACTCTGGGCCATGTCACCGTACCTAGTCTTTGGCTTTCTAACTGAGGATTCTCCATTTCAATAAAAATTTCTTTTTCACTGTATTTAAAATTGTAATGGCTTCCTCACATGCAGAAACATCCTATCTTTCCTTATAGATACCACTTTCTCACATGTTATTTATTTCATTTGAATATTTTGTTTATATCTCTAAGATACGAACTTTTTGAGGTAAAACACTGTTTATGTTACTACTGTGAAATAATCTTTAGTTTATAATACATATATTTGTTGAGTAATTAAATGAATTTATGTATAGGTATATTAGTTATATACCTACCTCAATAAAAACATTCTATAACAGTTTATTTTGTTTATTTTAGGGGGATGCTCAGAATTTCATTTTGGGGATAAACCTGTGAGTCGTTCTGCATATGTAGCACAGTTGGAAAAAATAGGCATAATAGTCAAAGCACAGAACTGTCTAGTTTTTCAGGTAAGTAGTTACAGTCATTTGTTTCATTTGTTTTTAAAACATGTTACCATATTTTACATGCTGTTGTGCTTTACTGTTACTAATAGGGAACTGTAGAGTCCATTTCTATGAAGAAGCCCAAAGAGAGGACTCAATTTTTTGAAGAAATCAGTACTTCAGGAGAGTTTATAGGAGAATATGAGGAGAAGAAAAAGAAGTTACAAAAAGCTGAAGAAGATGCACAATTTCATTTTAATAGAAAAAAAAATGTAGCTGCAGAGCGGAAGCATGCAAAAATCGAAAAAGAAGAGGTAAGATGTCATGAAGATGTCACCAATAATAATTACATATTAAATAGAAAAAATTCTGTTTAAATTATAAGTTATTAGCCAGGCATGGTGGTGCACACTTTTAATCCTAGCACTTGGGAGGCAGAGGCAGGTGGAACTCTTAGTTTGAGGCCAGCCTGGTCTACGGAGCTAGTTCCAGGACAGCCAGAGCTATACAGAGAAAGTATGTCTCAAAAAAACTAAAAAGAAGCAAACAAAAACCCCCCATTATTGGCTGTGGGGTACTAAAAACTTCCATCAATAATATAAAGTGAAATCTGGCATTCAGTAAAAAAAAAAAAAAAAATTGAAAAGGTAAATAGTTTTTAACGTTTATTTTGTGTGTGTATGTGCAACACAGATCCATGTGTGGTGGTTGGAGAACACCTTGCAGGTGTCAGGTCTCTCTTTTACCATGTGGTTCCTGGGGATTAAATGCAAGCTGTCAGGCTTGGCAGCAAGTGCGCTTACCTGCTGTGCCATCTTGCTGCCCCAAGATAAACTTTTTCTATATGTCTGCCGTATAAGACAGTACAGCAGAGGTACTCAACACTTTTGGATCTTGACTCTTGTACACTTGTAAAAGTTACTGAGAAACCCAAAGAGTTTTTCATAGCAAATTGTATTGCCAATATTTATATGTTTTATTTATGTTTCAACTTTATTATTTTTTATGTGCATGGGTGTTTTGCCTAAATGTGTGTATGTGTATCATGTGTCTGGTGCCTGTAGAGGCCAGAAGAGGACAATGAATCCTCTGGAACTGGAGTTGCAAACCGTTGTGAGCCACCATGTGGGAGCTGATACTCAAACCCCAGTCCTCTGGGAGAGTAGCCAGTGTTCTTAACTGCTGAGCCATTTCTTCCACTCTCTTTATTCTGTTTTAAATTAAAACTCAATAATTTTTAATTGGTTAAGCTCATTTTATGTTGACATAGCTAATATATTTTTAATGAAAAATAACTACATTTCCAAAACAAATTACAAGAACAACATTGTATGTTTTTATATTCTGTAATGTCTGGCTTAATAGAACATAGTTGTATTCTCACAAACATTTCTGATTTTTTTATATAGGTGATGCATTATAACTCAAGCTTTCCCCAAACCATTTTCTCATTAAGTATTTACTGTTCTTTGTTTTTTTTTGTTTTTTCGAGACAGGGTTTCTCTGTGTAGCTTTGCGCCTTTCCTGGAGCTCACTTGGTAGCCCAGGCTGGCCTCGAACTCACAGAGATCCGCCTGGCTCTGCCTCTTGAGTGCTGGGATTAAAGGCGTGCACCACCAACGCCCGGCAGTATTTACTGTTCAAAGCCTCATTTAAATTGCTGTCTCCTCCTTTCTATCATATTACTAATTTAGTTTCCTTTGTAGCATATAATTCTGTATAAAATTACCTTGTTTATTTTTGTTTGCTTTTTTAGTAGTCTGAGTCCTCCACCCAGTATTAGAAAAACTGGAATATAAGCTTTATAAGAATAAGGATGGGTTATCTCATTTTATTCTCAACCATATTCCCAACACATAAAGCAGGATCTGCTGTGTAGCTCAGTAAATATTTGAGGAAATAAATGAAAGGTGAATGTATTCCTTATTAGTAATATTGCTCAGTTTCTTCATATTGCGAACGTGTTTATATGTTCTGTATTTTGTTAGTGAGAAGAGGTGGGCAGTAAGTCAGAACATAGTATTTAGAGCATACTGAAATAGCTTATAGAATAGCAGAACTTAAAACATTTTCATAAAGACAATTAGAATATTCGAGCTTCCTGATTATTTTTTTACAATATCCTTGGCAGGCATCTGTTTACAAGTTACTAGTTAAACTTTGTTGACTAGGACCCCACTTCATGAGGTGGTGGCCCACTCCCTTGTTTTCCTTATTGCTAGCACAAATGTTAAGAGAATTCTTCCTTTTCATGTGTAATTTAAAATTCTGATAGTCTTATTAGTTTTGTCAGTGTAAAAATTACTTCTTAGAGCAAGAATTTTACTTGGAATCACTGTAAAGTAGCTAGGGACCTATTTATATAATGCTCCTTTCACTTTATAGTAAAGAAGATGATTCCAGCCAGTGTTAAGGAACTTGTCAGACTTTCTGAGGACCCATGTTGACAGGGGCCACTTCACTGTCACAACCTGGTCACTGAGTGCATGAATGCAGACTCATTTCTTGGTTACTGTTTTATTTTAGAAATATATTAAGAAACCTTCAAATAATTCTACTTTTTTTAGGAATAATCTTTCTTGGATGGATGTGGTGGTACACACCTGCAATTCCAGCACTTGAGAGATGAATAGGAAAATCAGGAGTTCAGGGTCATCCTCGGCTGCATAGCAGGTCTGAGACTAGCTGGGCCTTGTCTCTGTCTCCAAAAAAATGAGAGAAAGCAGGGAAGAGATAATTCTATGACAAATTTCGTTAGCGATGATGTGCTGATAACAGTATCAAGTTCATGAACAGAAGCTTAAATGTATACCCTTTTATCTTCTCTTGTACTGTTTTATAGGCAGAACGTTACCAAAGTCTTCTTGAAGAACTGAAAATAAACAAGATACAATTGATGCTTTTCCAACTATATTACAATGAGGAAAAAATTAATGTTCTGAATACTAAATTAGAGCATATGGACAGGAATTTGAGTGTTGTAAAAGACACTCTGTCTCACCATGAAAACATAATTAAAGCTAAGAAAAAGGATCGTGGCATGTTAACTAGACAACTACAGCAAACAGAAAAAGAACTGAAGTAAGTTTTTAAAATAGATGTTAGCAGTTAGGCTTTTAAAAAGTTTTTTAATGACATTTATTTAATCTGTGTGTGTACATGTGCATACCAGCTCATGCTTACTGCAGTATGCATGTGGAGGCCAGAGGACAATATACGGAAGTCAGTTCTCTCCTTCCACCATGTGGGTTCTAGGAATTGAACTCAGGTTAATTTTGTCAGCAAGTAACTTTACCCACTGAGTCATTTCTCTAGTCCAGTAGTTGAGTTTCATGATAATTGAGAAAATATAATTGACACTTTAGGAGATAATATGTTTGGGGAGACAGTACTGGGGACTGAACTTAGACCTTCACACTTGGTAGGCAAGTACTTTACCACTGAACTATATTCCCAGCCTACAAATTAACTTTTAAAATTTGTATTTATTTATTTTGTTGTTTTGTTTTGTTCTTTTTTGTTTTGAGACATAGTCTCATGTGTAACTAGCCCTCACTGCCCTCAAACTCAACAGAGATCTGCCTGCTTCTGATTCCTGAGTGCTGGGATAAAAAGTGTGCACCACCATCCCTGGTGGAAATTGACTTTATAAAATGTACATTTTAGTTTGGAATGTCTCTAGATATGCAGAAAAATTATAAATATGGTACCTTTCTCCCATATTCCCATGCTGTTTCTCTTACTACTAACATATTGCATTAGTTTTGTATTTTAAAAACAGCAAGAAGGTGTCACACCAAACAGCAGGGCCCACATGGGAGGTTTATTGGGGGAAGGGCAGAGAAAGGGCAGAAACAGGTGGACAACAGCAAAGCAAGAGAAAGAGAGTGACTGGAGATGTACAAAGCCCGCTTTTTATAAGGAAACGTAGTGAATGCACACGGGGGTGCTCATAGTGGCTGCAGCTGAGGTATATCCTGTCAGGACCCTAAATGCAGTCCAGTACAGATGCCTAAATGCTAACATTTCTCCCTTTTGTTTATTATAAAAAGGTGAGGGGTTGAGGATTTAGCTCAGTGGTAGAGCACTTGCCTAGCAAGCGCAAGGCCCTGGGTTTGATTCTCAGCTCAAAAAAAAGAAAAAGAAAAAGAAAAAGGTGAGGAGTTAGAAAGGGGTAGTAGATAAGGCGAGGATGAGGGCACCGTGTTCTCAAGACTGCTTTTTGCTGGCCTGCGAGGAGGGGAGGGGCCGCATTGATCATCTTTGGGGGACCTGAGGAAACTAGGGTGCTGGCCACATCCTGGGTAGCTGTCTGTTTTACTTCACTGTCCAGGCTCTGTGGAACCATCCAGCACTGCATGGACCTGGCAAGATGCTGTTCAAATGGATTCAAGTCAACTCCCTGGAGCTCACAAATCATGATGAGGTCATCAGCCAAAATGGAGGAGAGCCATGTGGTTGCTGTTAATAGTTACATGCACATACACACAGAAGTAAATAGAAAGGGAGAACTGATATGTGCTGAGCAAGACGAAGCTGGCTCCTCCATCTCTGATTTGCACATTGCAGCAAACAGAACATTTAGAGAGGGAGAGCAGACAGACACAAGGTCTTAGAGCAAAGAAAAAGAAAGTGGAGAATTCTTTCTCAGTTCCCAAACTGCCTGGTCCAAAGAATGGTCAGGGGTCTCCAAAAGGCATCCCAGTGGGAACGCAGAAGTGTATGACACAGTTCCCAAGGATGAGGCAGAGAGAAGAAGATCCAAAGGCCTGAATGTTCTGGTGTCCCAGGGATCCAGGGAGGATCAGATTAAGTGGGCACAACCTGTTCAGTGGATCATCATCCAAAGAATAGGGGCCAAGGGCTAAGAGCCTGAGAGAGACACAGTTGCCTGGTACCAGAACTTCGAGAAAAGCCAGAAGGTGAGGAGAGGACTGTGCTTGAGGAATGATCTAGGGAAATGATCAGAGGCAGGTAACCCCACCAGAGACCCAATTGTTGGTATTGAATGGAAGGCAAAGCTGTCGGTGAATGAGAAAGCAGATTTGTTGCAGGTGAATGAGCACATCCCTTGTGGGTGAAACAGCCAGATAAGGTCCTAGCGTGAAGTGGGTGCCTTTGGTGGGCCCTGCCAAGGTATGCCACTAAGCAAACACGCCACACACAACAGAGTTAGTGCAAGAGGTTTATTGGGAGGGGGAGTGTAGCTTGAGTTTTCCTGCCTGGCCCACGGTCAGGACAAATCTCTCTCACCTGCCAGTCCCACAGCCGCTCAGACCCAACCAAGTAAACACAGAGACTTATATTGCTTTCAAACTGTATGGCCGTGGCAGGCTTCTTGCTAACTGTTCTTATATCTTAAATTAATCCATTTCTATAATTCTGTTCCTTGCCACATGGCTCGTGGCTTACCGGCATCTTTACAGGCTGCTTGTTCTGGCGGTGGCTGGCAGCGTCTGGCAGCCTCTCCTTCCACCTTCCTGCTCTTTTTATTCTCTCTGTTAGTCCCGCCTATACTTCCTGCCTAGCCACTGGCCAATCAGTGTTTTATTAGCAACACATTTGCCATACAGAACATCCCACAGCAGGGGAGAGCTGAAGAATGAAAGAGTAAAAGGCTGCATCAGAGTGGGGACTTGAGAGAGGCAGGCAGACAAGAGGAAGAGAAGCAAGAGAGAAAAGAAGAGGGAAGAGAGGAAATTAGACACAAGAGAAGAGACAAAGGGAGCGAGCTCTGCCTGGCAGGCACTTTTAAGGGTGCACATGCCATGGAAAAGGACCTGGAGACAGGTGATGATGCAACTGCTTTGGCAGAGGCTGGGCAGGGGAAATGCAGCTTAACAGGGAGGCACAGCTGCAGGCTTTGTAGCTAGCAGGAGCTGAGTAGAGCTGGAAGAAAGAACAGAGAAGGGCTTGGAAAAAGCTTGAACCCCTTCCAAATATTGTATCGCTGGTAGAAGTTGCAAAGGTCCTGTGAAATACCTGGATATGGGGTGCTTGTAAGTGGCCATTTGGATTGATATCTAAGGGTTATTGGTGCAAAGGTAGATAAGTTTAGCTCTTAAGTTGGGTGGTAGGTATGATGGTAGGTGCATTTTTCATGAGTGAGATAGAAAAGATCCAAAGGCTAGAATCTCTAGCATCCCAGAAATTCAGTGAGGTGCAGGCTGCTCAGTGGATCATCATCCAAAAAAACAGGGGCCGATAGGCTAAGAGCCTGAGTGAAAAGCCAGAAGGCAAGGAATGTGCTCTAGAACTGAAGCCTTGCTCATGGGAAATGGCCAGAATTGAAGTGGGGGGGGGCTGCTTACCCATAGTTGGCGTTGGATGGAGAGTCCCAGCAATCCCTTAGGTGGGAAAGTAGGACTGTCAGGCAGACAAGATTCTAGCATGTCTAGACTGCCGGGAGAGCCTATCTGAGTCACGGAACCGAATATTGTATTTTAAAAGCTCGGGAAGGAGTCACAGCATTACACAGGGCCCATATGGGAGGTTTATTGAGGGGAGGGGAGAGAAGGGGACAGAGACCAGTCCCTGGGGACGAGAGCAAAGGAAGAGAAAGAGACAGGAGGTGGGCAAGATCCTCCTTTTATAAGGAAACATAGCAAATGTGCATAGGGGGAGCTCATAGTGGCTGTAGCTGAGGATATATCTTGTCAGGACCCTAAGGGCAGGCTAGTACAGATGCCTAAATACTAACAATTAGTATAGTTAGAACATATAAATCAATATTGATATATATATTACATCCATATTTCATTTATATTTTCTTAATGTCTGTTTAACATATTTTTTTCTGGCCCAGAATACCACATTACATTTAGTTAATTGTTCTTGGGCTCCTTTGGGCTGTGATAGTTTATCAGCATGGCAGTTTTAAAGAAATACTGTTCCTAGGTTTTTATAGGCTAGTTTTCTGAAGGTGAAGTAAAATATCATTAAGCATATTCTAGGCATATCCTGTGATTAATATCAACATATCACTATTCATGTTGACCTGATCACCTGACTAAGAGTGAGTTTGTCAGGTTTCTCTGCAGTAAAGTTAATCCTTTCTTTTCAGCACAGCTGACACAGAGGTGAGAGTTTCTCCACTTTGAGGCAAGGTCCACGTGATATATTTGTATTTCTGCACAGGAGATTCATCTCAGTTATTTTTTCAGTTTTTGTTTGTTTGTTTTCCAAGACATGGTTTCTCTGTGTAGCCCTGGCTGTCCTGGAACTCAATTTGTAGACCAGGCTGACCTTGAACTCAGATCTGCCTTCCTCTGCCTCCTGAGTGCTGGGATTAAAGAAGTGTGCCACCACCACCCAGCTTGTTCAGTTATTTTTATATTACCATTTAGAGGTATTTTCCATCTGGAATTATAACCCAATACTGTATTGCTTATTTTATTGCTTCAATTATTCTTTCTATGGCCATTGGGAATACTTTGAATTGTTTGCATATCTGTTGAGTGATATGTTGTTCGTGTTCTGACAAATAAAGCTTGCTTGGAGTCAGAGGGTGGGGTTAGCCACTAGTTAACCGTAGAGGTCTAGAGGTCTGTACAGAAAGGAACAGGAAGTGATAAGGCAGGGCAGAGACAGGATCTCAGCCCTTTTGGAGTGGAAGAATGGAGGAGGAAGGAAGTGACTGTGGCTGCTTTCCTGCTCTGATCTGTCACATTTTATCTCAATACCTAACTCCTGGTTTTTATTAATAAGATTAATTAGATTTATGCTTCACATCCCAGCATTGTGATTTTTTTTCTGTTTAACACTTCTTTACTTTCTGGAATTGCAAAATACTCTAGGCTCATCTTGCCTGACCTAGTCCTAACAACCTTCCCAGCTTTTATGAACCTGCTCCAGGCCTAGCACTAGTCACTTCTCCAAGGAGTTCTCTTTTTTAAAATTAGAGAATAGTATTAGGACCCCACATCTACATGCTAAGAGTGGTCATGTGGTCATTAATACTGTTCCTAGACTTGTCTCATCTGGCAGATTAGGAAGTATGGATATATATATATATATATATATATATATACACACACTAACGTGTATATAACATACACACACACACACACACACATTTCTGTATAAGTACTGGTCACTCACCAACTGTATCACTAGAGCATCCATATGTATACACTTCTGTAAATAGTTCCATAGGTAGACATCTGTATTCATATCAACATAAACACGAACCATACTGATGTCTCCCAACTTTAATCTGTTACCACATGGGTTATTTTGTCCTTCTGTTTCTCTAGAAACTCCTTTTTGACAATGAAAGGCCTGAATTCTGCTATTGGTTTAAGTATTCAGTTTCAACAGTCATTTACAGCAGTATCAGAACAGTCAGCCCATTTCCCCTTGAGAAACAATTTTACACATAAAATACAGTGCTTCTGTATAATTATCTTTTCTTTGTTTTTGTTTTGTTTGTTTTTCTGAGACAGAGTTTCTCTGTATAACTGCCCTGGCTGTCCTGGAACTCACTCTGTAGACCAGGCTGACCTCTAACTCACAGAGATGACCTCTAACTCACACTAGTCTCTGCTTCCTGAGTGCTGGGATTAAAGGTGTGAGCCATCACCACTTGGCTTAATTATCTTCTTTCAAAGTTTATGGAAAATTACTTAGGCTAGGGGTCTAGAGAGATGGCCTGGGAGTTGAGTGTATTTATTGCTCTTGGAGAGAGGACTAGAATTAAATTCCCAACACCCACGTTTGGTGTCTCATAACCATCTGTAATTCCAGCTCTGGGGGACCTGACACCTTTGTTCTCCAGAGGCACCTGCACTTAGTGTACATACCCATATACAGATACAAACATGATTTTAAATCTTCTAAAAATTGCTTAAGCCACCACTTTCTCTTTCCATCCTACCAATCAAGTTGTTAGATACATTTGTAATACAGTTAGTCTTTTGTCACATTTTTCATTCCATTTGGTATACCTACCTCTCCTACATCAGTTTTTAAAATTTTGTTTACATTAAGGTTCACTCTTGGTGCTATAAAGTTTCTTTGATTTTGATAAATTCATAGTTTAACCACTTAAAACAAATACCCTTCTGTTTCTACTATTCAGCACTTCCCCTTTCCCTTGCCCAACCTCTGGCAACTATGGGTCTGCCTAACAATTTCTGCAAATTAATTTTTAGAATTTAATTTTGAATGATATTTGGTCAAAATTACTTTCCTTTTCTCCAGGCTTGGTGACTCATACCTTTATTCCCAGCACATGGGAGACAGGAAGATCTCTGCATTCAAGGACAGCTTTGTATACATAAGCTAGTTCCAGTCCAGCCAGGGCTACATAGTGAGGCCTTGTCTTCAAAAATAAATATATAAATAAATAATAAATTACTTGCTTTTATATACTAAAATAAATTTTTAAAAATTCCTTTTTCCTTTTTAGATCTCTCGAAGCAGTTTTAAGTAAGAAGAGGCCTCAGTATATTAAAGCTAAAGAAAATACTTCTCACCATCTCAAGAAATTAGATTTATCTAAGAAATTGATAACAGACAATGAAAAACAATGTTCCAAGCAGGAAGATGATATACGAGCCTTAGAGGCAGAACTGGTTGATTTAGATAGAGCATGGAGAAGTTTTGAAAAGCAGATGGAAGAAGAAATGTTACATAAAGGGCGAGACATTGAATTGGAAAATAGTCAGGTGAAGAAAATGAAGATACTAGAAACTTTTCTATTGTTTCAGTTTCTCTTTTTAATTAGAAAAAATTTAAAGAATGACATCTCTGATAATTTGTTGAGATTATCCCTAGAATGTACGTTGTAGGAATTAAAAATTCTTTAATCTCTTCACAGAACCTAAATTTAATCTTGAAACTAAGCTATTTTTTTTCTTCATATAGTTAGATGGTGTTAAAATATTTATGAGTTAGTTAAAATCCAGTATTATCTGGAATTATACTGTAATAAAAGTTAGGTAATTGTTACTATTTTAAAGATAAAACAATTCTCTCTTAGATATTACATAAATTTAAAGATCAGATATATATAACTTTGAAGAGATTTAATTGATAGAGAAAATTACTTAAGATGATTTTAACTGTTCAGTGATGAGTTAATAGTCAATGTAATATAGTATACAGGATTAAAATTATTAATCAGTAAAACATAACATAACTAAACTAAAAACATGTAACTCGGTTTTCAAACATTCTTTCAATGAAAGTGTTATTATTCATCTCTTTCATTGAGTTATGCTAGTCTTGTGTCACAGCATACATACACCACAGTCACTGACTAGGAAGATAGAAGAAAGTACCATTTTCTCAAGATTTTCTTTTCTCAAGATTTTCTGTCAGAGACCTTATTATAGAGTTTGTCTTGGTTACTTTGTTGTTCTATCTAAAGAGTTTTTAATAAGGAGATTTTCATATTAAGTTCACATATTTTACCTGGAGAAGATGTCTAATTATGATCTAATTTGTATAAGGATTTTGATGAGAACAGGATGTTGTACAAATAACTTCATTTAGGTGAGTAATATGTCAATGCTGTTTATATAGCTGGATCGTTACA
>CABHPH010139969.1:0-16938 GCA_902168325.1 Peromyscus nudipes
TCTAAGGCCACCAGCCAGTGACTTTGCTTGGTCACTTTTCAGAGATGTCCTTCTCCCCTGTGCAGTTCTGGATGTCATCACAACCACAGGGGATACTGTCACTTGGAAAGCATCTGTGCCATGGACGCTTACATCCCTCTCCGCTCAAATACCTTCAGTGGCTCCTCGCCTCTAGGTGTGAGCTCTCAGTGATAGAACAGGTCCTGATGTTCTAGGCTCACCATGATAAGCCCTGCCCCACCTTTGGGGGCATGGCATGCCACATTCACCACCGAATGTTGTCCATGTTCTCACCAACACCCTGCCCACAGCCTGCTCCTACTTACAACCCAAGTATCCTGCAGATTTCCTAACCTGCAAATCAGACCTAATCCTCACCTTGCCTGGATCCACACCTCTGGGAGGCCACAGCTCACAGAAACTGGAGCTGCAGGTCTGTGCCCCGTCCCTGCCCAGGCCATGTGTGACCATAAGCAATGAAGCTGCCCCAGTGTCTTCACTGGACACACGGCCCACCAGCAGCTCCTGTTACAGGTCTAAATGAGGTCAGCCGGGCAAACTGCTTGCCCCCCACATGCAGGGCTGACACTGTCACAGTCACCACCAATACCACCCTCAAGATAGGAGGCTGAGAAGAATGTACTCAGGGTGACCTGGGCCTGTCACAGGCATTACGATAGAACCCCATGTATACAATATAGGATGGGCACCTGTTGCACTTCATGAACTGAACTATGAACATGGGCAGGAGACTCCACTCATGCATGGAAGAGATACGAGCATAGAGGTGGCTTGTCAAAGGTAACACATCAGGCAGGATTCAGAGTGGACAAGAGCAGGGGCAAGGTCCATCCCTTAGGTTGTGGCCCCTCTGGTACCCACAGAGAACCCACACCATCGTGGCCCCCATTCTGCTCCTGGTTTACCTGGCAATGGCTGGAACACACCCTGGTTCTCCACTTCCACCACCAGGTCAAAGTGGGAGCAGTCGCTTAGGGTGACCACCTCATTGGCCCCACCAGGCATGAAACCACTGATTGTCAGGGGCAGCTCCAGGGTGTGGCCCACTCGAGCCTCCACCTGGCACGGGGCGAACTCCATGCTGCTGGGCTCAATCACATACACCTAGAGAAAGAGAGGAGGCCCAGGCCCATTAGGAGGAAGACCAGCTGGGCTGCTGGTGTTTACTAAGTTCTACAGTGGGTAGGACAAGGTGAAGGGCTGGGCCAGTGCCTGGAAAGGGTGGGGGTGGCAGCAAGGATTCTCTCCCAACCCTTCCCTCCCCAGGCCTCTCCTCCCAGTCAGGAGGGCTATCCCAGACTCCCTGAGGTGGAGCCTGAGTGGCTGGAGCACAGCTAGTGGGAACCACCCATCATGTCCTGTGCAGCCATGGAGTCAGTTTCAACTGCCCATCCTTACGGGGCCTGACTCCCCGAGATCAGGGCTGGGATGGGCCCATCGATCCCCCACATACCACAACTATAGGCAGAGGAGTAAGAGCTCTGAACGAGGCCTGAGGGGGCAACTGGAGCCTCTATCCTGAACCTCTCCACTCTGCCACCAACCTACCTTCATCTCACCAAAGTGGAGAGGGTTCTGAACATCATGCGCCTGGATCACACTGAGTCCAGTGTCACTGCCCGTGGTCATGACACCCTTGACGGTGACTGTGGCAACCATGTAGTTCGATGAAGACCAGCTGAAGTTCCCACTGCCCCCGTGGGCCTAGGGAGGAAAATGACATGGGATCCATCAGACCCTTGCCACTCTCTGCCTGGGGAAATACAGGGTTGGGGCAAATGTGCGCTCTCACTCATTATCACACAAACATGCTCATCTATTCACACCCAGGTTTAGTTTACACACACACACACACACACACACACACACACTGACCTGCTCACAAATGCCTACTGCCACACATTCATACACCTGTTCACACTCACCATTCACATGTCTCCTTACATTCAGTCACATCTGACACCTACATTCACACTTACTTATGTTGAAACCATAAACATACACACACACACACACACACACACACTCACTCATAGGCTCACTCCCAAACACACACATAGCATACCATATACACACATGTTCATAATTCAAAAATTATACCTACACACACAGCCAAAATCCTGCCTATGAAAAAATGTGGCACAGGCCAACATTTCCTCAGAGGTTCCCTTTGGCCCTCCCTTCCTCCATCTCATCTCATTTCCAGTCTTCCTATTTGGCGGACCTGGCAACTGACACACAAATACACAGCTATGACAGTGTCCCCTCTAAGAGCTCAGACCTGGGTAGAAATCACCCTGGTCAGGGATCCACCTGCAGAATTCTGCTCTGGGGCCGACAGAAGCACACCCAGCACATAGCTCTGCCTGTTCCTAACCATCTTCAGGCCCTCTTCTACGTCAGAGATCAACCTGAAACCCTGACATACTTTAGTGTGCAGGTGCCAGTGCAGACAGGATACCTGTCATCATTTCTGCAGGTGGACCACAGGAGTGATGGGACCTGGCTGACTACTGGGCCTGAGCCCTAGCTGAGAGCACTCCCTGATGACCAGAACTACGTGGGATTGGGAGCATCAAGGGGCACTGTAGTGGGTAGCTGTTCCAGCTTTGACCTGGAAATACCACCCCCTTTGAGGCTTCGGTAACTGTCACGCCTACAAGGCGGAGCCGAGAGAGGACCCTGAAGACCTGAGATCTGGATGGGGGAGTTCTCTTGGTTCCTGGACCCTGGACACTGGAGGTAGACCGAGCAGAGTTCTCCAGAGAACACCGCCAGACTGCGCTACACCTTTCCCAGACCCTGTTACCTATCCCTTCACTTGTAAGTTACCCCACAAAATAAACCTCCCTTTTAACTATGTGGAGTTGCCTTAATAATTTCACCAATAGGACATTAAGGCTAGGCATGTGGTAGGGAGGGTGGTATTTCCACTTGATTTTAATTTTCCCTGTAATTATATTTATATTACTTTCAAAAATAGTGTCTCTTAGCAAAATGACTGCTAAACAGAACTCAGACCTATATTCCATTTCTGTGTTTTAGTTACTTTCCGTGGCTGTGATAAACACCAGGACCAAAAGCAATCTAGGGAATAAAGAACTTATTTCATCTTACATTTCCAGGTATCACTGAATTAAGTCAGGGCAGGAACTCAAACAAGGCAGGAACCTGGAGGCAGGAGCTGAAGCAGAGGCCATGGAGGATGCTGCTTACTCGCTTGCTCACCTTGCTGTTTTTCCTTTTTCCTTTCTTTCTCCCTTCCATGTATTTATTTGGTTGGTTTGTTTGTTTATTCATTTGTCTTGAGGCAGGGTCTCTCTATGTAGGCCCTGGCTGTCTTGGAACTCCCTATCTAGACCAGACTGGGCTTGAATTCTCAGAGACATGCCCCCTGCCTTTGCCTCCTGAATGTTGCAATTAAAGATGTGCACCACCGTGCTCCACTCAGTTTGCCTCCTTACACACCCCAGGACCACCGGCCCAGCGGCTCAAACATCAGTCATGAAAACACACCAAAGGCTTACATAGGCCAGTCTCATTACTTCATCTCAGATGACTCTAGCCTAACCAATCAGGACAGTTACTGTGGTTTTTTGTTTTGTTTTTGTGTTTTGTTTTGTTTTGTTGTTTTTCTGAGACAGGGTTTCTCTGTGTAGCTTTGGTGCCTGTCCTAGGTCTCGTTCTGTAGACCAGGCTGGCCTCGAACTCACAGAGATCCGCCTGGCTCTGCCTCCCGAGTGCTGGGATTAAAGGCGTGTGCCACCGCAGCCCAGCTTATCTTTGTGTGTGTGTGTGTGTGTGTGTTTTAACCTTGTTAGTTACACTGCTGGGATAGACACTTCAGGAACCATAAAAACCATAGGCCTGTCTCATTTAAAGCTATCTTCTACCTCTTGAGAATAAAACTGAAGGCAAGAGGATGGCCAGATGTGGAACACACCTGTCTCTGCACTAGACAGACTGCGACAGCAGGACAGTTTGTTCTAAGCCAATCTGGTGAGACCTATATAGTTCAGATCTTGTCTCAATAAATAAATACAGAAAAGAATGAAAACAGAGCCATCATCCCAAGGAAACACCCCAAAATAAGCACCTAAAGCAGTCTCTCACCCACCTTTATGGTGTACTGATAGGCTCCTGTCTTTGGTTGCCACGGAAATGTCAGGATGCTGGGATAGAGTGTGATGGGGATATGAATGTCCACTTCCTGCTGGTTCCACACAGGTACCTGAAGCACATGGACCCCTCCGTCCTGCAAGAATGAGATTGCTGCATGTCACCATGGTAACCACTTTATCACTAGCTATTTTTTTTTTGTCACCCAGACCCTACCCTCCCTGAGGACCAGGCCATAAAAGGTAGCTTTGTGCTCCTAAGAACACAGAAAAGACAGCAGACTTGGCGGGGGAGACCACTCATGTAAAAATGATACTTATTTGAGTCCTCAGATATTCCTCACAGGATGGATGTGGCTGTCCCCACTTTACAGATAAAGAAACTGAGGTCTGGAACATCTCACGTAAAATCCAGAGCTCCAGTGATAAGACATCACTGTCTGGGGCATAGGCCCTTCCTGTCTCTCCACACATTGCCTCTCACAGGTCTAGAGGGCTTGTGTAAGGCAGGCAGCGAGGGGAAGACCCGTGACAATGTGCTGACTGGTGAAACACTGCTCCCCACTAGAGCTCATGAGGCTTTTCAGTACAAGACAAAATGAAGGTTGGAGGACTCAGCAGACAAACAGATAGTGGGGTGCCAGTGGTCCTGCTGCCCACACTATCCCCCAAACAAAAGCTATATTCGATCTCAGGAGGTGTAGACCACTTTTACAGGGGGGTGGAAGAGAAAGCTTGTGGCAACAGGAGGATCCCCAACAAGCTCTGGACAGCCGAGGGCATCTGGAGCTCAAGCCCAAAGTGGGAAAGTCTCCTCAGGAACCAGAGCAGTGGCACAGGGTGGGTCCTGGGGCAAAGTACCTGCCAACTGACATTTCTACTCTCAGAGTTGGGTTATGGGGGCCCAGGGCCTAAGACATGGACAAGGGTGGACATCAACTCACCTGGTCCACCACAGAGGTGAGGGTTGCACTGATGATTGTCTGGCCACTCTGGATCGCCCTGACGTGATGATAAGACCCATTCTGGGAAGATGACAGAACCTCAAAAAACTCAGTAGGAAGCACAGCTTCAATTCGGATGTTCTGGAAAGGTAAGCAGGATAGGTAAGGGGAGCTTCTCAAAGATGAGTGTGACATCCAAAAGCTGGGAGAGCTCCAAAACAGCAGCCAAGCCAGGCTGAGCGCCTTTGTGGCCCAAAAGCCTCTCATACAAAGTGGGCAGAAGAAATGAGGCCTAGGTGCTCTGACCTCTCCCAGCCACCCTCCCTGTAATAGCAGTCAGACCTCAAGACCCAGCACCGCAGTTCTAGCTGGATGTGTGATGCTCAGGGTAGCTGACAGCCGACTATCACTCTCCTAGGTCCTGGAGTTGCAAGAAGGGACCAGTAAATTTAAAGAGAACTGAGTCCCTGACAGCAGGGGTTTCAAACACAGTGATGGGTTCAGTCACTGTTCAGCAGGGGATATAAAGACCTCTGTCAAAAGAAAAAAGGAGACTAGCCTCCTTCTAAAATCTCTAATACCACTGTAAGAGACTGTATGATCTATGTGAGGGCATTGGGAAGTTCTCCTAAGGGACAGAAGGCTGGCCACCACTCCCCAACTCATCTTGCATGGTTTCCCAGAAGCTAAACATGGTGGCCTTGGTCACTTGAGAGTTTCTGGAAGGCAGCAGGTAGACCCAGACACCTGACCATCTCCAAAGCAAAATGGACTCTCACCTCAGAGACCCCATGTAAGGAACAGGAGGCCAACACACAGAGCCAGATACCACCACTACTATCCACATTGGCCCTGCTGCCTGGGGTATCTACCTCCAGCCCTGCATGAGGGAACGATGCCGATTTACAGTCTAACAGGGTATTGAAGTACTCCAGGGACCCCATGATATTATTTCCACAGCCCTAGGAGTATCACAGGAAGCTTTGATCTGCCTATGTGGGGACCCTGTGGTTTTGGCTGCTCCTTGGACACTTGCTCCAAATGATCCCACATCATCCCTCCCTCCATCAAAACCCCAGCAGGCACTCACGTCAGATGGGTAGACCTTGTTGCTAGACCTATCAAAGACTTCGATGGTGATTGCATATAGACGCCCAGTCTCAAGAACCCATCTGTCACCAGGGTGGACTGTGAACCCTGGAACAAGAAGGAGGGGGTTCAACACTCAGGTTACAAGGGCAGCAGATCTGAGAAAGAAGTTGAGGCTAAGCACTATACACCCATCCATGAAGAAGGCCCCAGAATGTTCACCAGGCCTGGCTGCGGGGGATACATGGGGTATGGAACCTGATGGCCACCACTGTTACCGACTTAGAGAACCACAGCTGATCCTTCTGATTCCTGGGATCAACACTGAACATACACACTCTGAACACTCATGGACTCATCAGCCTGAATCTGACCCTCAGCAGGTTTAAGCTCTGAGGCTGTGGCAATCAAGGTTCTGACTTCCCAGTAGGTCTGAGGCTCTGGTGGATCTAGCCTGAGGCCATAGCTCATCTAGACTCTGAATCCTCAGCTGGTCTATTCATTGGCCAATGCAAGTCTATCCTAAAGTCACACAGGTCCGGCCAAGCCCATGGCAGTCTAGACTCTGAGGCTGAAGGATGAGTACACTGTGGTGATACTGTGTCTTACCTGTAGCCACGGGAGGTCCAAGCTCTCAGGCACAGCAGGTCTAGCCTGAAGCTAGGGCAGGTTTTGGATCCCAGGCTAGGAGTACTTGAGAGCTCTGGACAAGGTGTATCTGGGTCTGGGCTCTGAGGGTACTAGGTAGCCCTGTTCTCACACAGGATGCCAGACTAGCTACTTCTATTCCCACGATACCGTTTGCTTTCTCATCTCCACAACACCAGCCAAGCTGTTCACTCTGTTCACCCTTCCCACCACAGAAGTTCAGTCTGACACAGCACCTGTCTCACACGAAACCTCCAGGAGCCTTTCCTCTGCCCTAGTGTTTACTCCCACCACAGTCTTGCCACCTGTCTGCACCAGCCTCTGCTGTGAAGCTAAGTCTCATCACAAGCCAATCAGGCGAAGGATGCTGCTGAGACAAAGGGGTCACCCTCCCCGGGGTTGCTACTTGTCAGCTGGGTTCTGCATCACAAGAGGCTCACAAGCTCTCTGACAAGAGGATCTTAAGGGTTCTGCTGCCCATCTGGCCATCCTTCTTCTGGCTGAAGAGTGTGCTCCACAGGTGAGTTGCCCCAGACCCCAGGAAACGCTGCCATGGTGACGCCCATGACACCCATATCCCAAAGGCCTTGACGCTGGCTATCATTGCAGCTCTCAGGCCTTCCTGGGCCTCGGGGTCTTTTACCACTACAAGTGGTTCCTTCCTCTCTCTAATGCCTCCTCCTCCTTCTTCCTGGCCAAGGCTCTGCCAACTGTCATGTCAACCTAAAGATGCTCTGTAACTCAGCTCAGCACAGGGTCCCCAACCTTGTCAGGTCCACAGCAACAGTCAGATCTGCATGATACCGGGGCTGAGGACAGATGGCTCTGAGCCTGGTAGACAGAGGACATGGCCAGGGTGACAGCTACTGCACCTCTTCAATTTTGTGTGTTTGCTCTTGCTGGCTGGTCTTAGGAATTGAACTCAGGGCCACTTTCACATTAACTAAGACATATACGCCAAGCTGAGCCTCTGTTCTTGCTTTTACTCTTTGATTTCTTGAATTGATGAAATCACAAGCAATCAATGTCCAGGAAACCCCAGGGGACCACACTTACCTAGGTACCCGGCTTCAACCACGTAGATGGTGCTGTTGGGCAGCCTAGAAGCTCCCTGCATGCGGATACCTGAATTCTTAATTAAGGTACAAAACATAAGATACAAAATGGAAAGCAGCTGGGGCTCCAGCCTGACTCAAACGGCTTGAGCATCATGCAGACAGCATGTGCACTGAGAGGTGGGTAAAGAATCCCTGCCTTAGGCCAGTTAGAGCAAAGGTGCTGGTGAGTCAAGACCCTCACTGTACTGTCTGTCTACCCTACAAACCAGGCTCTCTGCAAGGGACCCCAAGGAACCACATGGCACACAATCAATCTTGGGTTATCAACAACCTATGTGCCAGTATTCACAGCTTCTGCCGGGTCCCCTATGAGGGAGCTGTGGTTCCTGAGAAGCTTCCAGAGGCCTGGAATGACGTGTGCCTCTGCCACAGACTCCTGTCTCTGGGAGTCTCTATGAGTCACCCACAGAGGTGAGCAATTCCACTCAGTGGGTTGCTATTTAGGTTCTTTCTGACTTTCAGACAGATGGAGAAAACAGTGCTATTTTTAGTCCTGGCTGGCTTTAAAGGAGAAAAACAACTTGGCTTCAAAGTAGTAGGCATGACGCAGTGCCAGAGGAGAGGATATTCCTGTGGCCCAGGACCAGGTTGCTCTGTCCCATCTGCATGGCAGTCACCCTTGATGTCTCCTGTGTCAGGACCGCCACAGGCTGGGTAGGGTCTCCTTGAGGATCTGGGATGCTGTTCTGAAGCTGCAGCTCATACTGATCAGAAGGCATTGAGAGTTCTGGGCATGAAAAAGAGACAAGAAAAGCCGGGAAGGTAAAGATGTGAAATGCTGGATACCAAGACAGCCATCTCCAGCACTGACTCTTGGGACCTGCTGTCAAGACCCCTGCTTGAAGAGTGCTAACACACCATCTGACCATCCGCTGAAGTGAGCAAGCTCTTCTCTACATCCGGGCCCCAGTGGGGTTCTCACTCGTATTACCAAAAAGGCTGTAGCTGATGGTTCCACACTGTGTTTCAGAAGTTCAGCTTACCATCGCAAAGAATGACTCTTGTTCTGACCACTCTCTGTGCACCCCATGTCTATTCTGTGTAATAATACCTTTCCCGACAAGAGCCCAGGACACAGACCAATCACCCAGGAAATCACAGGTTCTGGGGAGCCCACCATATGGGCAGAGAACATAAGTACTTTTGATTTGAATGACAACTGCTGGACAGGAAGTCCGTCCCCAGGAAAGAGAAAGTGAGAGCTGACTCCAAGGTCAAGGTGTCCCGGGCTTGCTTAGGTGTCTCATGACCAATTTCCCTCATCTCACCCCTGAACAACCCTCGGAACAAGGACTACTGACACCCTCACTTAGACAGGACCGAGCAAGTCAGGTGAGAAGCTAGCTCATGGTCTGCCATGACTTCCACTGCTTTGAGAACCCAAACTTCATGTACTGGAAGACTGGCTCTCAGCCTGGTAAAAACCTCAAAGGGTGTGGCCTGGGGATGCAGACATGGCTCGGTTGGTAAAGCACTTGCTGAGAAAGGATGAGGATGGGAGTTCAAATCCCAGCACCCACATAAAGCAAGTAGCACGCGCCTGCCATCCCAGCATTCCTATGTCCAGACGGGAGACAGAAGGATCCCCGGAAGTTTGCATGTCAGCCAGCCTGGTGTGCGTAGCCGTGAATAACAAGAGCCCCTGTTTCAGCCAAGGTGGACAGTGAGGACCAACGTTGAGGCTGTTCTCTGACCGGTGGCAGACATACCCCTATGTTCACACATTCCAGCCCCCAGAGAGAAAGGGGAAATTAATGATTGGGGGCTGGAGAGATGGCTCAGTGATCAAGAGTGCAGAGGACCCATTTGGGCAACTCACAACTGCCTGTAACTCTAGCTCCAGGGGAACTGATGTCTATGGCCACCGCAGGCACCTGCACCTGCATACATATACTCACAAAGACGTGCACGCATAATTTTAAAAACCTAACCTTTAAGAAAAAATAAGAAATTAAAAACAAAACATGTGGCCTAGGGGAAGATAGGCCACTAGAGGCATGGCCTTGAAAGGAACGAAGGCAGGTCTAGAACCCTAGTTAACTCCTGGAAGAGCGGGCTGTTATCAAAGAGCAAGCCTGGCTCATGAGCTCTTGGCTTCCTCTCTTACCATGTAATCTCCTCCTGCTGCACATGGTGCCATCACGACTCACCTGCCTTGAGGGAAACAGCCCAGGGGGCTGCAAACGAAAGGCAGGGCTGAACCAACGCCGGTGCTCTCGGACCTCCAGACTGTGAGTTACATCAAGGACCAGGCTTGAGCATCTCATCTAACAGAATATCGACTAAGACATAGTCCTACAGCTAGTGAGGGGGAGCAGCACCCCCTGCCTCCAAGCCTAACCACTTTAACATTCTCTCCCCTGCATCCTTAGCGCGTTCTAACCAGCCACTCACTGACTGTCAGAAGAGCTGTAGCCATGTATCACTTCTTGACCTGGAATGGAATATGGCCAGTGAAGGCGCCTAAGGGGATTTGGGAAAAGAGGCAACTTGCCTAACTTCTGCATCTCTTGTGTGCTCCAAAAAGTCCCCAGTAACTTGTTTCTGAATCGCAGGTCCTCAGACTACAATCCCTAGACTGTCAGCATCACCTAGAACCTCATGCGGGGGCAGGGTTCCACAGCGCATGTTCACAGGAGCCCTCCAGGTGTGTTACTGTGTGGCCATGAGGCATCCTAGCAAAATGTTATCCCATGATTTGTTTCACTGTGCTCTACTGTCTAGGCACTCAGAGACCCTAGAAGCTGAGGCCAAGTCAGTCCAACTATTGCTTGAGTTGGCAACAGACGATGGTACCATCCCATGATGCTGGCTTAGCAAACCTGCAGAATGTAAGAGATGCAAGAGTTAAGGAGTCATATAGACTTCTGCATAGATTCAATGGAGAGCTGTAGTGATCTGAGAAAACAATGCATGGATGAAGCTGTAAGGATGCAGCCTAAGTTGTAATGGAGACTTGATGTTGGAAGATGCTAGGAGGGTGGAAGCTGCAGGTAACAAGTAGAGCCAGCCCTAGGAACAGGCGAGGTGGGATATAACTGGGAAGGCTACAGGCGCAGGGCTGCTCAAGCCCACTACAGCTCAGTCATACCATCGCCACATGCATGGGATGATGGAACTGAACTACAGGACTGAGTGTTGGCCCTGCTGGGTTTGGACTTGCTTCAGGTCCATCCTTCCTTTCTGTGTCCCCATTCCTGCCTTTTGGAATAGAAAAGGCCATTTGAGGACTGTTTTACTTTTGTTTTCTGTTGCTGTGATAAACACCACAACCAAAAGCAAGTAGGAGAAGAAAAGGTTTATTTCAACTTATAACTTTATTTTTTTTATGTGTCTGTTTTGTCTGCACGTATATTTGTGCACCAGTTCGATGCCTCGTGTCAATGGAGGCCAAAAGAGAGAGTCAGATCCCCTGGAAATAGTTACAAATGGTTGTGAGCTACTATATAGGTGCTGGAAATTAAACCTAGTCCTCTAGAAGAGCAGCCAGTGCTCTTAATTGCTGAGCCATCTCTGTTCCCCACCCCTCCAACCTATAGTGTATAGTCCATTATAAGAAAGTCAGGGCAGGAACCTGGAGGCTGGAACTGTGCACAGACCATGGAGAAATGCTGCATACTAGCTTGCTTCTCACGTTTGCTCAGCCTGCTTTCTTATACCATCCAGGAACATCTGTCTAGGAATGGCACTGTCCACAGGGCTGGGTCCTCCCCACATCCATCATTAATCAAGAAAATGCTCTACAGACTTGCCTACAAGCCAGTCTGATAGAGGTGTCCTCTCAATTGAGGTTCCTTCTTCCCAGATGACTGTATCTTCTGTCTAGTTGACAAAACACTAGTTAGGACAATGACAAAGCTGTGGACTTCCCTTGAGGGGTGGCAGGACCTGGCTACTATCTGAGGACCCTTTACAGGATACGATGCTGGAGAAGTGCAGCAGCCTGGTGTTCCCTGGGTGCTGCACAAACAAACCTGAGAGAATTTGTTAGCTATTGTATGAATTTGGGTTACAGTGTACAGCAGAAGACTTCAGAACCTAAGGGAGGGGCCCAGTGGAGACCAGCCAGGAAGACGAGGACAGACATTGTTGGAACGTTGCAGTCACTAATAGCAAATACATCAAATGAAGAGATGGTTGGGTTACTGGGACTCAGGATCAAGGCCAACTTGAATAACAGAGCAAGATACCAAATCCTAAAACACAAGAAAACTTCCTAATGTAAGCAACATGACAGGAACCAACACATGCATAAAACTATAAGAAAAGAATGTCAAGAACTTTCAACAGAACTTCACACTCCTTTGGTATCAGAAATCCCATAAATGTGCTGAACACAGGGGCACAATGTAGGGAAACACACGGACACAGCTCACATGAGTCTGCATCAAATGTTCACACAGAAGTACTACAAAAGTACACAAGTGCAGAAAAGACATTCTGCCACCCACAACACACACACACACACACACACACACACACACACACACACACACACCACATATACCACCATAGCCCTTGTGGAAAGAATGCATTAGAATTTTAAGAATGAGTTGGGCTGGGTATGCAGCTCAGGGGCACTCTGCTGGCTAAGCCTGTGTTCTGTTCTTTTGTGTTAGAAGGTTTTTCCAGGCTAGGGTTGGAGAGGTGGTTCAGTAGTTAAGAGCACTGGCCACTCCTCCAAGGGACCCAGTTTCAATTCCCAACACCCGTATGGTTGCTCAAACTATCTAACACCCTCTTCTGGCCTCCATAGGCACTAGACACACGGTGGTGCTTAGATAAACATGAAAAAAAAACCACACCCATACACATTATGTATATATATAAATTAGAAGACTCTGGGGCAAGAGAGGTGGCTCAATGGTTAAGAGCACTTGTTGGATTTATTCCCAGCACCTACATGGAGGCTCATAAACCATCTGTGATGCCAGTTCCAAGGGATCTAATGTGCTCTTCTGCCCTCTGCAGGAACACATATGGAGCACATACACACAGGCAAAGCATCCATACATATAACTGGAAGGTTTGTGTAGGTCATCCAAACTGTCAACATTTAGACTCAAGCCAAAAGCACTCATCTTGAGAAGCAGCTGTAAATTCAGAATTCCTGACTGGGAAGGGGTGCCTCTTTGATCACTTTCAATGAATCTTCATACTTTTCTATTTGAAACAAGGCCTTGATCTGTAGCCCAGGCTGTCTTTGAACTTATATTCTATCCCAGGTTCATTTATATTCATGATCTGCCTGATTCATCCTCCTGAGGGCCTGATCAGAGACACTACTATGCCCAGCTACAGATTTCTTTAATGTGAAAGTCTCAATGAAATTCCCAGTTTTTACACTTCATACATTTATGGAAGAAAATGTCAATTAATATAAGTTGATTTCCAAAAAGAATGGTTAAATCCAGCTCTGGAAGTTAAAAGATGTGCCAATGACTAAACATGATGATAACACCCAAAAAGACAGTGATGGGGGGAAAACAGATCACACAAAGAAAATGGCGGAGTCTCCACCTGTGTGTGCTCTGCTCCTGGTAAACCAATGTCTCTCCAAGCCTGGCCAACACCATCAACTGTCACACAGGCATGTGCCCACCTGATGGAGCAGGGGGCTCGCCTCTTTCTGGGATATCTCTCATGGGCTCTCACGCCTCAACTTCTGTAGTAGGTGAGTCACCAAATCTCCGAAGTTTCTGAACCTCTGGAAGGTCTAACTCTCTGGGCCATGAACTGCTGTTAGCTACTTACCAAAAGGCCTGACAAAAGAAACTTCAGGAAGGAAAGGGTTTTGGCCTCACAGTTTGAGAGGCACAACAGTGGAAGTGTGAGGCGGCTGGTCACATGCGTCTGCAGTCAGCAAGCAGAGCAGGGTAAACTTGGGTGCTGATTTATGATAAGCTCCTTAGAATATCAGCCCAGTGCCTCCCAGCCATGCTGGCTCTCCCTCCCTTCCCGAGCTGGGCAGTGTCATCTCTCATGGACCCCGGGTAGTAGACCATCTCTACCTTATTGCTGGGAGAGCTAGAAAGCCCAGCCACTATCCTTAGTATGCTTTTCTGACTTTCTTTTGAGGGGACAGTGGCAAAAAGACAACACTCGGTCGGATTCTATAGCTCTGTGGCCTTCAGGTTTTCCTCTGTGTCCCTGCCTATACCAGGGAGTCTTCAAGAAGCTCACCTCCCACGGCTGTCGAGTCCTAACAGGAAGAGCGCTTAGAACCAAGCTTCAGAGGTGCTCAGTCCTAGTGAGACACTGTCAGTGATGTTCACCTGTAGCTAAAATCCCTCCTCAAGGGGGAATATGAGCAACAGCCACCTCTCCTCCCAAGAGCCCAATGACAACCTAAGGCACAATTCCACAAAAGTTCACTCTGGGGAACCAGGAAGTTTACTGGACTTCCTTACACAGCATAGGTGAGGGGTTGCTTACAGGGCTGTGGGCGCTCCTCCGCCAGCCAGCCAAAGCCTTACCCAGCAGGGATGCTAGCTTTCCTGTAGGCCCTTGCAATTAAGGCAGTCAGATGGCAGGGAGAGGCTGGATACTCAGGTGAGAAGCCCATGCCCCTCTCTTCCTCTCTATGCTGGATGTAAACTGTCAGTAAACCCAGCTGGAATGAACTTTTGCAAGGGGCACAGGTGAATGTCCCAAGATGCCAGTTGCTTAGCCCAGAGAACAACCACAACGCTACCCTTTCCAGGTTCTCATCCTTCAAGACAATGTCATTTCTGGTCAGCATTTGTGTTCATGCAGAATTTTATACAAGCCTGTTTGTGTTCTCTAGACTTTCAAGGCATTCCCCTGACCATGTTCCTTCTTAGAATGTCACACTGGTGACCACAGAACCCCACTTCTAACTGCTTCACCAAGGTCCCAGAAAGCCTCACCATGGTCTTAGAACCGTCTTTGTCCTTCCAAAACTTCTTCCCTAGAGTTAAAGGTCATACCAAGCTTTGACAGGACCCTTGGGCTGGACTCCTGCACATCCTCTTGTACAACATCCTTACTCTGACTGGACACCATGCAGAAACCTGCTGCTGCCTGCTCATCATGCAGCAGACACTCACAGAACACAAGGTTGCTTCTCTCCATCTTTGTCCTCAGAGAACTGGGTGCAGAAGCAGGAGACAGAGGCCTTCAAATGCACCCAGCAATCCCCACCCTAGATGACTAGCCAAGACTGCTAGTGGCTCATAGATGTGGTACTTCTCAGGTCCCCATCAAACCTAGAATTCAATGTAGGAAACTGGAAGTCTTAAGCCACTTGTAAGTAGCAGCATCTATAGGTCTCTTAAATGTCACCCCAGGGTGGCCCTGTGGAGACATGTGGCCAAAGCCCTTAAATGAACCAACTCTGAACACAGCACATTTGTCTTGAGGTCCTCTGAGCACTGTGTTCTGACACCACACACCTGCACCTATGAACTAGACAATCAGGATTCCTAGGAGGACCAGCTCATCCATGCTCACCTTCTACAATGCATGTTCCCAGTACCATAGGGTTTCCAGAATAGCTCTATTCTTGTCAATCACGTTTTTCTCACATCCTGGGCAGAAATGGCCCATCCGAGACAAAGCTAAACTCTGCTCACCAGTCAGAGGCAGGCCACGGGCACAACCTGGTCCAACAGGAGCCAACAGCTCTGGAGTTGTTCTAAATGAAGCCAGAAGAGTTGAATGCAGGGACTCAGCCACAAGAATACCCATGTTCACAGCATTCTTCGTGACAAACAAAACATGGAGCCATGCCAACTGTCAAAGGACAGGCAGATGGATAAAATGCGGTCCGATGCATTCTAGATAGCAACAGATCTCGAGGACAGTCAATGGGAGCCCAATCAGGATTGCATGTAACTGAGGTCCCCAAAGCAGTCAGCTTCATTACAGTGGATGGTGGATGCTGGGTGTGAAGGAAGGGGATAGGGTGTGTTCAGTGAGGATATTGGGTCAGCTGGGGAAGATGGAAAAGTTCTGGAGATGGATGGAGGTGACAGCTACAAAATGCTACGAAGGAATGTAACGCCACTTATCTGTACACACAAAAACTTTACGGTGGTAAACTTCATGTGCCATGTATTTTATCACAGTAACGAAAAGGGAAGCAGCTGAAGAGATAGTTCAGTGATTAAGAACACCAGATTCTGTCACAGAGGACCCAGGTTCAGTTCCCAGTACCCATATAGTGGCTCACTACCATAGTGCTGACTCCAATTCCAGGGGATCCATTGCCCTCTTCTGGCCTCCTCAGGTACTGCAAACACATAGCGCCCCCCCACCCCCACCCTCACCCCCACCCCCACACACACACACACACATATTCAGGCAAGACACCCATACACATAAAAATAAATAAAACATTTTTTTTAAAGAAAGAGGGAAGCATCTAACATGGATGTACCTGTAATCTTCCCCTGCCTGATCTTCTGAACCTTGTAGCGAATGGACGTTCCCACCAACAGGTAGACATCGTAGGCTGGATTCAGAAGGATGTTCTCCAAGATCAGCAGCCTGACTTCCGCAGGGCGAACATTCTTAGCACAGAAAAAAGGAGAAAGAGGGTGAGGTGGGGTGGGGAATGGGGGTAGGGGAGTTGGAAAAAAGGTTTAAGGCTTTTTTGTTTTTGTGGTGATAGTGGTGTGCTCTGTGTGTGTGTGTGTGTGTGTGTGTGTGTGTGTGTGTGTGTGTGTTTTGGTTTTCTGAGAAAGGGTTTCTCTGTGTAGCTTCAGAGCCTGTCCTGGAACTCACTTTGTAGCCCAGGAGGGCCTCAAACTCACAGAGATCCACCTGCCTCTGCCTCCCGAGTGCTGGGATTAAAGGCGTGCACCACCACCGCCCGGCCTGTGTGTGTGTTTTAAGGCATACAGGTGTTTAACCTACATGTGTGTCTATGCACCACATGTGTGCTTCATTCCCACTGAGGCCAGAAGAGGGTGATGGATCCTCTGGAAGTGGAGTTACAGATGGTTATGAGCTGCCATGTGGTTGCTGGGAACCAAA
>CABHPH010139969.1:17338-37371 GCA_902168325.1 Peromyscus nudipes
TGGATCCTCTGGAAGTGGAGTTACAGATGGTTATGAGCTGCCATGTGGTTGCTGGGAACCAAACGCAGGTCCTCTGGAAAAGCAGCAAGTGCTCTTAACTGCTGAACCATCTCTTCAACCCATGGTGAGTTTTTTGTTGTTGTTTTGGTTCTGTTTTTTTTTAACATTTATTTTCTTTTAAATTATGTGTACATGTGTGCCTCTGTGTGTATATGCCACGTGTGTGGGTACCTGTGGAGGCCAGGAGAGGGAATTGGATACCCTGTATCTTGATTTTGAGCCACCTGATGTAGTTACTGGGAACTGGACTTGGGTTCTCTGTAAGAGCAGCAAGCACTCTTAACTATAAGCCATCTCTACAGCCCAATTTGTTCTATTTTTATGCAGTGCTGGGGACTGAGCCCAGGACTGACCCACACTAGTTACACAGCTCAGGTACAGCTAAAGCCCCAGAACTCTGTTTTATCTTTTGACTTCTCAGTATATCCCTACAGGCATGGAGAAACAGGGTATCACTTGCAACCCCACACCCTAGACCCCAGGAGAACCCCATAGGTATGGCACCAGGATGCACTCAAAACTGTCACTGCCAAAAACATAGGACTACTCGCTGTACATTACCCATGTTCTATCTTCATTTAAAGTGACAGTCACTACACAGAGAGAAAACAGAGGCGCCAGGAGCAATGTCTACAGATGCTATGGCTACCAATGTTCAAGTCCTCACTCCACAAATGCTCAGATGCTGTGGGATGGTCTTTATGTCAAACATGTTGCTTATTGGTCAATAAATAAAACACTGATTGGCCAGTGGTCAGGCAGGAAGAAGTATAGGCGGGACAAGGAGGAGAGAATTCTGGGAAGTGGAAGGCTGAGCCGGAGACACTGCCAGCCGCCACCATGACAAACAGCATGTGAAGATGCCGGTAAGCCACAAGCCATGTGGCAAGGTATAGAATTATAGAAATGGATTAATTTAAGATGTAAGAACAGTTAGCAAGAAGCCTGAGCCATTAGGCCAAACAGTTTAAACAATATAAGTCTCTGTGTGTACTTGGTTGGGTCTGAGCGGCTGTGGGACTGGCGGGTGAGAGAGATTTGTCCTGACTGTGGGCCAGGCAGGAAAACTCTAGCTACACTCAGAGGTCCAGGATGACCTGAAACGGGAAGTACCATGTGTTCTCAGTTGTTACTCCCTGGTCTCTTCCCCAGCTCATCCCTCAGCCCCCACCCAGACCTCAGGAAGCAACTTGAGAGACTGAGCAGGAGGAGGACAGGACTTCCTGTCCAGTGTACCCTGAGTGTCAGATTCCGAACCAGGAGCTGTGGCTTTCATTGTCAGAGAAAACCAATGGCAGAAATGATGCTCCTTGACGGAAGTGCCGACAGATCCAAAATGTTCCTGGTGGACTCATGGCCATCCTCCATCTCCGTAGATTTGCATCAGCACCCCAACAGCCTACACAGGTCTGGACTCAGGGCAGGTGCTGCCTAGCAAGGCTGGCAGAAAAAAGCCTTTTACTAACTAGGGAGAGGTGGGGAGATGCAACCATCTACAAGTGGCCACCAAGCCAGGCTCACATAGTGGGTGTGCCCCTGCTTCAGGATGGGGAGCACTTCCTGGAAATGAGATAACTCCTTCGAAACTGAGGAGCAGATGCTGCGACCTCCGTGGTGATGACTTCTGGAGCCTCAACATCCCTACGCCATGGCTCACATAAATCAAACAAACAGGAAGATAAAGAAGTCATAACACTCTAGAGCCCGTTCTGTAACCCACTGTCTACCTTACTCCACTGTGGGGACAGCACAGTGGAGCCTAGGCCCACCTTGTAGACAGCCTCCTGAATTCGAGCCTTGAGCTTGGAGCTTCCGGTCTTCATCCCAGACACGAGGACTGTGTCGCCCTGCTTGGCTGCTTTCTCCATCTCCGAGATGTAGGAAGGCGGGATATACGTGGACTCCAAGAAGGTGAGGATTCTGAAAGGGGAATGCATCACGAGACCTGAACATGGAACTTCCCAGAACCCAGTGTGACATTCACCATTATCAGGGTTTCCTACTGAGGGCTGGATCCCAGAATAAGGGGTGCTGACGTCATGAATCACACTGCTTGGAAACACTAGACACACAACTTTGCCACTGTCTGAGTCAGAGCTGCAGTGCCGTTGTGGAATATACCCAGTCTTGGGAATGAGCACTATATCAACACCCAACCATGATGACATACACTGGAATTTGAGGCCATCAGCTGGGTCTAAAGGGAAGAAGTCACATTAAAAGGCAAGCCCATGACCCCAACTCAGAGAGGGTCAGTAATGCCGACCAGCTCAACAAATAAGTCACATACAGTGAACCCTCCTGAGAGCATGCTGCCAAGTAGGCCTGGCTTATGGGCTCCCTACTTTGTCTTTCTTTCAGCCAGCAATTTATAATAAGGCCCCCTGCTCTGCCCAAGAAGGAACAACCTGCAGGACACACTTGCAGTCTCCCCAGATCAACCCAGCACTGTGGTAAGCTGTGGTTTATCATCGAGTAGCTCAATGACAGAGTGCAGCCTAGTATGCACAAGACCCATGTCCAGCATACCACCTGGACTGTCATTTTCCTAAGTGTTAAGACCCTGAAAATCAAAGAGAGACCAAGGGACTGTCCCAGGCTGACAGACAAAAAAGAAAAACAACAGCATGCAGTATGTGACCCTGGGTTGCTACTGTAAGTTCTGAAGATAGCATGCACCTGGGTGAATCTCCTGATTTTTAAAATAGTATTTAATTTTGTATGTGTGTCTTGCCTGCATGTATATCTGTGCTCCGTGTGCATGCAGTGCCTGTGGAGGTCAGAAGAGGGTGTTGGATCCCCTGGAACCAGAGTTACAGACTGCTCTGAGCTACAGGGGTGCTGAGAACCAAACCTGGGTCCTCTGGAAGAGCAGCCAATGCTCTTAACTGCTGAGCCACCTCTCCAGCCCCAACTTCCTGGTCTTGGCAACTGTATTGTAGATACTCAATATCCTAGTGGTAGTGAAAGCACAGTAAAATGATCAAAAGTTGACAGGACATCACCCTGGCAACGGGCCCTCAAACAATTTAGGGAAATGTTTTCTACACTACACTGGCATTTTCTGTAGGTTTTAAATTGAGTCACTCCAATGCCACTCCAGCCAACAGAATAGCCTTCAACCATGGCTTTAAAGGTAAGGAGCATGTCTCAGGAAAGAAACTTAAAAAAAATTTCGTGCCTGTGTGTGTGTGTGTGTGTGTGTGTGTGTGTGTGTGTGTGTGTGTGTATGTGTGTTCATGTCACGGCTCAAGTGAGAAGGTCAAGAGGAAGGTCAATTCTCCTTCTACCATGTGGCATGCCATGGGGACTCAGGTCATCTTGGTGATAAGTCCCTTTGCCCACCAAGCCATCTTGCTGACCCAGAAGGAACTTTTCATTCTGTCAAACATACTTTTGACTCAACATGGGCTCAGCAGCTCCCATGTTGGATACAGCAGATCTGAGTACAAATGCCAGCTCAACCACTTACCAACAGGCCCATTCTCTCCAAACCTCAGTTTCCCTGGCCGGAAAGTGGAAAGGTCAGAGGTGGGCACAAGCCAGATGGATGCTGGGGGAGGGGTGTAATGAGTCCAGATGCTCTGATACCCTCTCTCTTTTTTTTTTTTTTTTTTTGGTTTTTTCGAGACAGGGTTTCTCTGTGTAGTTTTGCGCCTTTCCTGGAACTCACTTGGTAGCCCAGGCTGGCCTCGAACTCACAGAGATCCGCCTGGCTCTGCCTCCCGAGTGCTGGGATTAAAGGCGTGCGCCACCACCACCCGGCAGATACCCTCTCTTTATGAGTCTGTCTATACTCCATCCTGGAGACCCAGCCTATCCTAAGAACTGTTTTTGCTTCTGGCCTTTCCTCTTAGCTAGAACTTGCCTCCCCTTTAACTTGCTCACCAGGGAAGCACTTCCCTCTAGGGCCACCCACATGTCCCTTGCACCCCAAGGCAGCCTTCCAGAGTTCTGTGTCTTCTTTGTCCAGCTAGATATCCCAACCTCTCTGACAAGTTCCCACAGAATATACCACAATGGATCACAGAGGCTGCCTGCATGCTTGGGAAGCACTAAACTCTTCCCCTACTAGTCACTGTGGGCACCAAGCATCCTGGGAGCTGCCCTGGCCTCTTCACTGACAGGAGGAAGCCTAAGGACCTCCAATTTCCTACATCCACTCAAAGGTGGCCAGGCCTTGTCACAGAGCCTCTTACCGTAGTGCATTGTGGGAGTCTGAGAACCCGTTGGCCTCTGTATCCTTCACAATTGTCCAGTCAAAGACCAATCCTGCAAGGGTGCTGAAGGTATTCCCTGTAAAAGAATTCAGAGGCAGAAATGCATGAGTTTGCTCCCTACGGTCCAGGGACAGGGAGATGGCAACTTTGACTACATGCAGCCATAGTGCTCAGCACCACTCCCCCGCAAGGCACACACCATGACCTCCATTTCAGAAACTAAGGCTCAAAGGAATAGTGATACTTGCTTCTTACCATCATGGACTGAGCCAAGATTTGAAACCAGGCCTGTCCCTCCCCGACTTAACCTTGAACCCTCTATAGGTGTAGATACCTTCAGAGACCACTGAGACCTAGGCCATTAATTCCCCTCCTTGTCATTTCCTGAAGAAAGAAGGCCTCCCTTAGGGGTACAGGAGCATAGGAGTGTATCTCAGCAGCAGGGGCCACCAAGGAAGGGCAAGGCAAAGCTTCTCACTTCACTGGAGTGAAGAATCAGGGACAGAGGGAGGAAATGGAGACAAGATACAGAACATAAGAGCATGTTCCCAATGGCCTGTTCAGCCTGGTCAAATCTCCTGAGTTTGCACCCCTTCAAAAGCTGATCAAATTATAAAGCCATCAACTGACAAGGTCAGATCCTTCATGGCCCATCTCTGAACACTCCTGTACCTGTGTCCAAGTCAACACAAGCCTATGAGAGACAGTTCAGACCCAAATCATAAAACAATAGGATCTTTATTTAATCAGACTACCCTGGAATCTCACCTTCTTCATCCAAGATCTCAAAGGCCAAATCGGAGGCTGGAGAGCTGGCTAAGAGGTTAAGAGTGCTGACTGACCCAAAGGCTCACAGTCAAGAGATATAAACCAGGAGACCCAGGAGCTCAAACTTCAGAGGACATACCTCTTCTGTCCTAGTCCACAGGACAGAAGGGAGGAGGGCCTCAGAAAAACATTATGCAACTCAAATGAACAAACACGTGTCCAATGCTCACTGGCTCCAAAGTCCAGAAGCAGTGGGAAGAATAGAGCCAAGAGCTCAGCTCAACCAAGTAAAACAAGCCCTGAGCACCATGGCCAGTAAGAGCTGAGAAAAGTCAGCGAGAAAGGGCAAATTCCACCTGGGAAGCCAGGGAGGAGAACACCTGAGCAGGAAGGCCTGGAGGATGCAGGACTTCTGACAGCAGAGAATTGGGCCCAGGCCCTCCATCCCAAAGCTACAGCACAGCACAAGGAGGCGAGCATCTCTGGGAACCTGGAGCATGCTCAGTTCCATTTCACTGATGCACATGGTACATGAGGGATGAGAAATTCTGGAAACACTGCAAACAGCATCATGTCAAAAGGGCAGTGTCTGAGTTCCCAGTTCTTAAACTGTAGCTTGTCATCATGACTGAATGTGGGGTCCACAAAAAATACAACAGTGAAACATTTTTTACATGGGGGCAATGACCAGAACATAATCAAAAGTTCAAATGTGGAATTGTCACGTTATGCCATTCAACTTTACTACAATCTCGGTTCTGAACATGTGCTCTTTGGTAGGCTTTTTGTTCTGTTTTGTTGCTAATGAAACAGGGTCTCACTGTGTAGGTCAGGCTAGTGTTAAACCCACAGAGGTCTACCTGCCTCTGCTGTCCCAGGCGTGGGCAACCACATCTGGCTAACATGAACACTTTGCATTGGGCATTCCATCGTGCTCAGATTTGAAACCACCATGTGTTACAAATGCAATGTTTTAATATATGTACAAAGTTTTCTGCTCTTAAAAATATCATAATTAGGTCTGGAGAGATAGCTCAGAGGTTAAGAGCACAAACTGCTCTTTCAGAGGACCCGAGTTCAATTCCCAGCATCCACATGGCAGCTCACAACTGTCTATAACTCCTGTCCCAGGGGACCTGACACCCTCACAGACATACATGCAGGTAAAATACCAATATACATAAAAATATCATAATTGTTTAAGAAAAACAAGGACTTTTCTGTATTTTCCTGTCATTCCTCAGCACATAGCAAACTAGTTTATCTTTGGGGTTGTATTTGTTATAATTTTGATTTTAAAAATTGCTGCATGAGGCTAGCCCCAGTGAGACATGCCTATAATCTCAGCACTTGTGCAGTAGAGGCAGAAAGAACAGGGGTACAAGACATCCTCAGCTACAGTGAGTTTGAGGCCAGCCTGAGCTGGCCCTGTCTCAATCCCTCCCTCACCTCAAAATATTGCTACGTGAGATGTCAACTAAAGTTGCATAGAAAATCAGTATGTGAATTTTGGCTCGGGATTTCTGGAATAGCCCTAAATGAATTTCTCGCATGTTGCACTATTTATTTATGCAAAGCAGCATTCTCAGCACTGAGACATCAAAAATCAAAATATCCATCAGCTCTGAAAAAGACAGCAGACGCTCTGTGTCCTACAGTATCAAATACCCAGCTGGGATTTAATTCTTTATGTAAAAGTGGGCAGGCACACCCATCTTGTTAGTATGCCAATTTGCTTTCATCTTTAATAAACACAAAAGCACTGTTTTACAATGAATGCATGATTTATTATGAGTAAAATTTGACTTGATGCCTACTCTAAGTTCCTACACACCCGAGACCACATGAAAATTGCTTGGCTACAAGAGGAGAACGTTTAAGGAGTCCTGTGACAGTCCATTTTCAGTTCCTAAAATAAACACATCTATGACAGAGCATTATAGTTTGGATCTTAAATTCCCCCAAAGACTTGGTTACCAGCCTGTGGCACCTGTGAGAGTGGAGGCATGCCACTGCAAGGGATACTGGAAAGCAAGAAAATCAAACAACCACGGACTAAAATTCTGAACCCATGAGCCAAAGTAAACCTTTCTTCGTTCTAAGCTGAATCTTCAGGTATTTAGTCATAGTAGAATACTAACACAGGTAATGTGTAAAGGAAACCAGTTTATTTAGCTCATGGTTCAAGAGAATGGATATGCAAGATTAGGTTGTCACATCCAGTGAAGACCTCACGTCAAAGATGCATCATGAGGGACTGGGGACATGGGTTGTAGATACAGTACTTGCCTAACATGCATGAAGCCCTTGGTTCAAATCCCAGCACTGCAGAAAACTGGATGTGAGAGAACATGCCTATAATTCCATCACTCTGGATGCAAAGGCAAGGGAGTCTGAAATTCAAGGTCATCCTCAGCTACATAGTGAAACAGAGGTCAGCCTGGGCTATATAAGAGCCTGTTTCACAACAAACAAGCTGCTTCATAGCATTTTAAACATGGTGAAAATGCAGAAGGTTAGGCAGGCAGATGGCTGACTTGCTAGGTATGAACTGAACAAAACAAAACTAACTAGATCCAGCAAGAACTGCATCGGTCCCTCTTATGACTGAATCAGCTCTTAAAGGGACCACCACTCCCGAGCACTCATACTCTGAGGACAGAAAATGAACTTGAGTTTCAGGCAGGCAAATCACATTCAAACCACAGCAAGCAGATGGTCTACACAGAGTGCAGAGAGCTGCCAACAGCCAGGAAAAGTACTGCAGCAGGAGAGAATCAGAGCAGCAGCAGCATACTCCGCCACCTATGCGCCATGTGACCTGGGTAAGTTACCACAGCTTCCTTGTCTATGCAATGGGCATTACCCAACTTGCTTGTGGCCTAGCACAAGGGTTGGCATCCACAGACTCCCACACATCCGATAAGCTGTGGAGTTAGTGTAGAGTAACAACAGGGATCTAGAGAAGACACAACCCTTCTCAGACAGTGAAGTCCTCAAAGCTTACAAGGGTCAAGTTCATTCACAGAAGAGAAGAGACAAAGGTCAAAGTATGTCTGGCTGAGGAAAGCCAATCAGAAAGCACACCACTCAGCTGTTTCTTAAAGATTTATTTATATGTACAAATGCAGGCCTAGTGTCCAGAGGAGGCTAGAAAGGGGTGTCAGATCCCCTGGAATTGAAGTTACAGATGGTTATAAGCCACTATATGGGTGCTAGGATTAAACCTGAGTCCTCTGCAAGGGCAGCCAGTGCTCTTAACTGTTGAGCCATCTCTCCAGCCCCACTCATCTGGATTTACTCAAGAGAAGCTAAAACATGTGTTTTACACAGAAGTTCACAGTGGCAGAGTGGAAACCCAAAATTCCATCAGCTGACGGCTAGAGAAACAATGTGGCCTGTCCACACAGTGGAATGCTTTCAGACAATAAGAAGAACTAAGTGCACGGACTGAAGGCACCAGGTTTAGTGGGAGTGAGAGAAGATGGTCAGAAGACTGTGTGGCTGTGCCATGTGACCGCACTTCCAGGAAGAGTCCAGAGCAAGAATGCAGACAGAAACCTGGCCGGGGAGGGAGGACTGTGCCAGGGGCTGGGCAGCAGTCAGCTGGCAGTAAATGTTCACAGGTTTTGGGTTTCTTTCTACACTGACGAGAAGTTCTAAAATTAGACAGTGACATGGTGATGGTAATACAAATTTTGTGAATTAAACCAGAACCTACTTTTTAAAAAGGTGAATTGGGCCTGGAGAGATGGCTCTCTGGTCAAGAGCACTGGCTGCTCTTGCAGAGGACCAAGTTTGGTTCCCAGCCCCTACATGGAGGCTCACAACTGTAATTCCAGTTCCAAGTGATCAGAAGCCCTCTTCTGGCCTCTGTGGGTATTTCACATATGTGGTGCACATACATACATGCAAACACTCACACACATAAAGTAAATAATCTTTTAAAAAATTAGAACAAAGTGAATTAATGCATATAAATCTCAGTAGAAATAATCTTTAAGTAACTTCAGGCAGAAACTGAGCAGGGGTCTTCAAACTACAATCCCTGGAACAAATCTGACCCCTGATTGCTGCCCTCTCAGACAGGGTTTCTCTGTGTAGCCCTGGCTGTCCTGGAACTCGTTCAGTAGACCAGGCTGACCTTGAACTCACAGAGATCCACCTGCATCTACCTCTCGAGTATTGGGATGAAAAGCATGTGCCACCTAGCTCCCAGCCTGCTTTTATAAAATAAAGTTTTACCAGGACCCATCCACTCATTGCTGTATACCTTTGGCTACTCTGGAGCAACAAGGTCCCAGGTGAAAAGATGTGACAGAGACATATGCCCAGGGAACCTTGGTCCCATTCACTATGCTGCCCATCACTGAACAAGATGGCCAACTTCTGACCCAAAGCAGGACCCCTGGAGCCAGGTTACAGCTCAGATTCTGACTCAGCTACAAGGCAACTACTACACACCTGCCCCCCCACCCCACCCCAATATACACCCATGTCTGGTAAGCCCACAGTCCTTACTCACCACTACTCACCTCACCATTCTGTCTTCCTCCAGAGTTTATCCTGCACCCTGCACACCACCTCAGCTGTCCCCAGGGTCTCCTCCCCAGCTCTACCGTCTCCTAGTGATGCTTGGGACTGGAAGCAATTCTGATTTTGTAGTCTTTGGATCTGGGAATATTTGCATTGACTCTTCCAAGTGGTTCAAGAAGCTTAAGATTGAATACATTTCATATTCCAGATTTTCTGATGCGGGCCATTTCATTCTCATTTCATGCACAGACCTTGCTTATTCACAGGTAGTACCCCTACTGCCCAAAGTTCTAGGGGCAAGGACCCATGTTTTGAAGGCTTAGGTAACAGCCATGGTGCTATACTGCTCAGAGGTGGTAAGCTTTCTTTTTTTAAATAATTTTTTAAAGATTTATTTATTTTAATGTATTATGGTACGCTATCTACATATACACCCGCATGCCAGAAGAGAGTATCAGATCCAATTATAGATGGCTGTGAGCTACCATGTGGTTGCTGGGAATTGAACTCAGAACCTCTGAAAGAGCTGCCAATGCTCTTAACCACTGAGCCATCTCTCCACCCCCAGATGTGGTAAACTTTTAAACAAGTGGGGCCAAGTGGGGAGAAGTTAGGTCACCAGGGGCCTGGGCTTAAAGGGGATCATCAGGACCCCACTCTTTCTTCCATCTCTTTGCTTCCTGGCTGCCATAAAGTGAGCAGTCTCTTGTGACTGAAGTACCCACCATGATGCTCTGCCCTGCCATGGGCCCAAAGACATGGACTGGAACCGCTAAAAACATGCATCAAGAATGTCCCAGGTATTCTGTCACAGTTATGACAAGCTGAATGACACACTCCTCTTGCTCCCCTTCCAAGAGGTCAGTCTGCTACCACCAGGCAAGGCCACACACAAGAATCCCACCCCAGAACCAGTCACTATCCACACTAGTCAAGAAGTGACACCGAGAAACTGAGCCAGCAACCCACTGCTGCTCTCACTTATACAGGTGTTTGGAGGTCTGGGGTGCTTAGGAAATCTAAAACAGCCTGGAAACTGAGCAGGAATAAAGGGGTTTCTACTGCTTCCACCACGGCCCAGAAGTGAGCTCCTGAGACAGAGGTACCAAGGACCGTCTCTGCACGGACGGTCTCTGCATGGGCACCAAGCCTGCTCCCAGCGTCAGCTAATACCTGCACACACCGGCCAGGCCGCCGAACACGAGGAGGGCTGAGGCTTGATGCCACCAGGGGAAGACAAGCTACCTCAGAGATAGCTTCTACTCGCTCCTTGGCAGTGGCTCCCCCTTCCTGGCTGGGCAGTAGCTAGTAATGAGAGGACAAGAGGCTATGGCCAAGGCAGCAGCCTGCCAAAGGGCAGCTGGTGCCGTCACCTTCTGAGTCCAGAGCCTGGATCTTCAGCTCCAATGGAGAGTCTTCAAGATAGAGCTCGCGGGTGGTAGAGACGATCTGAATGCCATGGATGAGGTCAACGATGGCGTCGCAGCGCAGCACCTGGCCTGTGGCTGCAGGGACAGAGAGTAGTCAGCACTGAAAATGGTGCCCAGCCACTGCCCCACCTCCAGGGCCACCTCCAGTGGTAATGACGACAGCAACCAACAAGCCAATACACCACTAACGAAGTGCTAAGGAAATGCTAGATCACTGAGCTACATGTTCAGTCCCTGCTACGGGATGATTACTTTTATTTGTGTGTATATATATGTTCTGTGTGTGTGCCACCTAAGTGCAGTTGACCACGGAGGCCAGAAGAGAGCGTTGGGTCCTCGGAGTTAGAGTTACAGGCAGTTGTGAGACATGAAATGTGTGTGCTGGGAACTGAACTTAGGTTCTCTGCAAGGACAATACATGGTCTTAATTACTGAGTCATCTCCCCAAGCCCACATTTTAAATTTTAAACACTTAATACTATCCCCTCCCCCACCACCACCTTTTCTTTCCTTTTCCTTTCCTTTTCTTTCTTTCTTTCTCTTTTTCTTTCTTTCTTTCTTTCTTTCTTTCTTTCTTTCTTTTTTTTTTTTGACAGGGTCTTACTGTAGCCCTGGCTGTCCTGGAACTCCCTATGTAGAACAGTAGACTAGGCTGGCTTTGAACTCACAGAGATTCACCTACCTCTGCTTCCCAAGTGCTGGGATTAAAGGCATATACCCAGCCTGCTGAGTATGATTTTTACCAGGAGGCTATCTCACGGATGTTCCATTGTGTTAAACATTTAGTGTTCAGATTCAGTTCCGTGTTAGGAACACTAATTTTATGTACCTAGCAACTTGGGCTTATTTATCTTATTTCCTACCTAGCATAGATTCCCAGGTTTGTTGGGTCACAGCATATAAAATTTATGTTTTTTTTAAATTGTATTTTAATTATGTGTAGGGTGTGTGTTCATGTGCAGGTGTGCGCATGTGAATGTTGGTGCTCGCAAACATCAGAGGCTTCAGATCCCCCTGGTGCTGGAGTTCCAGGTGGTTGGGGGCCATCTGAGATGTGTGTTGGGAACTGAACTTGTGTCCTTAGGGAAAACAGGATATGATACAAATGGCTCAGACTTCTATCTGGCTCATGGTTTTGTTTTGAGGTGGGTCCAGTCTGGCTCTGAACTACTAGACCCAAGCAATCCTCCTGCCTGAGTAGCTGGGACTATAGATGTGTACCACTGAGCAGGACAATATAAGAATTGTGAAGGTTCTTGATACATGAGCTAATACAGATAGAACAAGTGTTTCTATCTGTTGCCTGGAGAATGGTCAGAATAACTAGTATTATACACAGTTGTCCTCACACTAGAGATTTCTCCAGGTAATGCTGTTATCTATCTTATTAATGAGGAAGCAAAAAATCCGTGCTTATATCCATGCATCCCCCTTGCAATATAGCGGACAGTCTTATGAAATGCTGATGTTAGTAAAAACAAGGAGACCAGAGAAATGGCTGCACAAACCTGGAGACGAGTCCCCAGAACTCATGTAAAGGAGGAAGGAAAGAACCGACTCCACAAAGGTGTCCCCTCTGTCCACAGGTGTGCCGTGCCGTATGTCCCCCATACCATCCCCACAGTAATAAGTAAGTAAAAATAGAACAAACAAAGAACAACGACAAGGAGCCAGCCCCCATGTGAGTCCTGACCCTGGTGAACTGGCCGAGGCACAGTCTCAGCTGCTGTGTGCCTCTTCCCTTCGTGGTTACAGCCTGAGCACAACCTCCTGTTCCTGGAGGATTTTTTCCTACACAGCTTTAAATGTGGGTTCACAAGGAAAGCCAGAGTCTTCCTGTCTGGATGGCTAGGTTAACTGTGCTAGGCTAACACTTGGCTCCTTAGTGTGAACTGGGTTTAGGAATGTGGGAGACAGTTCTAAGCCAGCCCTGCACTAGAACACAAGACGGACTGGTCCCAGGAGTATAGCATCCCAGGGGATTCTGGAACCAATCCACCATGGATACGGAGGGAAACTGTACTCCACATCTGCAATGTGATGAATCAAATATGGGGAAGGAAAAGGCATGGTTTCCTACTAGGTCAATTTTCTTCATTTTGATTTGACACCGGCTAAAAGCACCTGGGAGTAATAAATACTAATTTATGAGTTTTGAAAGCCAATCTCCACAAGGTAAAATGCTGCAAATTCAGTGAGGAGGGACCAGGACAGGTGTTTCCTAAGCTCTTCCCGGTAGAGTCTCGAGGGGGTGTTTCCCTGTCTCACAGTCCCATCAAGGATCTCCCATGGCACATGAAACCCTTACTGATGTCCTCTGCAAAGATGATGCTGGTCAGGCGGGCTGGCTGGGTTAAACGGGCTTGCACCACTGCCTTCTGGGAGCACTGCTGTTCACTGGGGCCCAGTGGCTCTATGCTGGCTACCTCTGGCCGGGTAGATGACCTGCAGTGAAAAGAGGAGAGATTACTTCCTGGAGCCATACTGCAAGACACAGCCAGGCCCGAAAGCCAGAGCAGCAGCTTCCATCTGGGAATCTGTTGTTTTCAAACCCAGCGCAAAGGTGAGGACTCTCACACACCAACCTAAAAGAAAAACAGAGAAGGAAAGAGGACAAGCCAAGGCCTTCCACCGCCTGACCTCTGCAACCTGAGCACATGAGTCACTGCACACAGCCCCCACTGGGTAAAACAAACCAAACACTGGGCACCTGGACATAGCCTTGGAATTCAACAGTCACTGTCCAAGATACACAGGCTATATGAGGCCTCCTTACCTCAGGGGTAAGGCCCAAGACTCCAGTGAAACCACAGTTGGTATTGTAGCCTTTATCTATGCTCCAACTTTTCACACACACACACACACACACACACACACACACACACACACACATACTTACAGTGAACTTTAGTTTATACATTAGGCCCAGGAAGAGAGTAAGAGTAGTAACATAAAAAAAAAAATACAAGTTATAACAAGACTGCAATGAAAGTTATTTGTTGTTGTTATTGTTTGTTTTTCAAGATAGGGCTCCTCTGTGTAATGGCCCTGACTATCCTAGAACTTGCTCTGTAGACCAGGCTGGCCTCGAACTCAACAGAGATCCACCTGCCTCTGCCTCACTAGTGCTGGAATTAATGGCATGTGCCACCCCATCTGGCTATGAAAGTTACCTAAAACTTTCAATTTTTTCAATTGAGAGGTTTACTTCTGGAATTTTCCATGTAATATTTTCAACCTGTGAGTTATTCATGTAATTCTCCATCAGCAGGAAAGGTGTTTACGCATAAGGAGCAAACACTGGTATCTCAGCTGATCCAGGCTGGGCTCAGAGCACTCACCCAGATGTTATCCTTCGTCCCCATGTGGCTTCTACAGGACCTGGAGACCACTAAGTATAATGACAACAACCACAGGGTCCCTATGCACTCATAACCACATGGGGGGAGAAAGGCAGATGAGCACATCAGCAGGTAAGTCAGGACAGCCTGAGACATGGTGGGGAACCCATCAGGTATCACTGCCTCAGCTCCTTAACACAGGACAGCAATAGTCCCGGGTCACAGGACAAACGTCAGAGTCCGCCAGATGTGGCACTGAGAATGCTAAGTGGGTATTCACTGTTACTGCAGGTTCCAGAGAATCCTTGGAATGAATGCCACAGAGATGGCAGGGAGACCTGTCCACAATGGCCCTGAGGTGGAGAAAAGACAGGCATCCTGCATTCTGAGAGTAACCTGTACAAAGTAACCAAGGGCCCAGGGTAGGACAGCCACTGAGCGGCCAACACTCATTCCTCAGTCTCACACAGCTCAGTCTCCAACACAGCACAGGCATGCTGGAGTCTGCCACAACTAAAAGTCAGCCATGGTGGTGCTTGCCAGTAATCCCAACAACTCAGGATCATCTGGAATCCAAGGTCCTTCTCAGCTACATAGCAAGTTTGAGGGCAACCTAAGCTATATAAGACCTTGTCTCAAAACAAAACAACGGTACACAGCACACTTGAGTTTCCATCCTCCGATCTGGTGTCTTTTTGGAGGCCAGGCGGACAGAGGCAACATCTCCAGCCACAACTGAGAACACTGTGACAGAGAGAACACAGGTATCTGCTGAGCTGCTGCAGGCAGCCTAGAACGCAACAGCCACATGCACTGAAGGTAAATATACTAAACCGACCTCATCCGTCGGTGAGGAAAGAGATGGGATCTCTGGGGAAAGGCATGTGTGGTCGGCTCAGGGTGTCCTCTGAGGAGACAGCACCTCAGAAGCCAAGGGGGAAAAGCAAAGTTGATTCAAACACCCCCAAGTGGGCAAGAAAAGGGTCTCACACTAGGTGATAACTTAACTTTATTCAGTAATAGTTGAAGATATTTTTCAAGGAGGTCAAACAAAATTCACACACACACACACACAGACAGACAGACAGACACACACACAGAGACACAGACACACACACACACACACACACACACACACACACACACACACACACACACGAACAGCCTAGAACATACACACCAGTAAGAGGAAACTAAGGAAACAGTACAAATGACTGCCTTGTAGTATGCTAGCTGGGATAGGACCTCTCTGGAAAGCCCAGGAAAGCCCAAAAAGTCTAGGGCATCATGAGTAGTCATGTTCTGCTGTGAATGTCCTGGTCTCACACGTGTGACTTTTGGAAAGCTACTGGAAGAAAACAATGTTCATTATTAGCTATGTAACTTTTCTGTAAGTCCAGAATGCTTCCAAAATTTAAAAAGAGAAACAGAGGTGAGGCGTGAACATGTAGAGTACAGGTTTTTAGGGCAGTGACACTATGTGATAGCTGTGGTTGTGTGCAGATGTCCCTCAAAGGCCCATATGCTGTGGGCTTGGTCACAGGCACACATGGCTACTGGGAGGAGGAGAAATCTCTAGTGGAAGAGCTCTAGGTCACTGGGGGTGAACATTTGAAGGCTACTGAGACTCGGGCCTCTCTTCATTCATCTCAAGAGGCAGTTCCTCTGCTAGAATGTAACGTGTCACTAAGAGTCAATTTTCATATCCTGGGTTCTTGTCTTGCCTTCCCACCAACAGGAAGGAGGACTCGGGGCTCAGGTGAGCATGAACCAGGGAGGGGAAGCCTGCAATTTCCAGTAGGGTGGCTGGCTGGATGAGGTGTGGCTGAGGGATTCCATACTCTTGGAAGACAGGCAGGTCTTCCATCAGTGCCAATTAGTGTTCCCAACTGAGGCAGCCACATGGGTTTCCTTCCTTCTTCTGTTCACATTATACTGAGTTTATTTTTGTTTTAATATCAAGCCAACTTTGCATTCCTGGGATTCACCCTCTTGCTCATCCCTGTCATTTCTCTGGATTTAACTCTCACATTGTGGTGAGGGGTTCTGTGTTGGGGTCTGTGGTTTTCCTTTTCTAGACTCTTTCTGTGGGCAGCTATGTGGGACTCCTGAACTGAGTTAGGGACTGCCTGCTGTGCTTCCCTGCCTGGGGAAGCACTAGGATCTGCCTCCTCACTGGTTCACAGGAGGCTCAGGTGAGGAGTTCTGTTTACACCGAAGTTTTAAAGAACAAAGTCAATTTTAGCAACTGTATGGAGTGGACCAGAAAGCCCTGGGGGCTGCATGGCTTTCCAAGTGTATTCAGAACGGGCTGAAAAGTCACACCCTGCAAGCAGCTCACAGATGCGGAAACTGGGTCCAGTGACGCAGCCATGCCACCTCCTCACAGGCTCCTCCTTTGCTCCTTCCAAAGTCCCCAGATGACAACAGCTTCCCTGCAAGACCAGGTCCTAAGGTATCCTCTCCCTGCCAACAGCCCAGGGCACGGGCGCAGGAAAGACAGCCACACCTGTGTCACTCGTGTAGGGGATGCCCTCATCCTCCATCTATCTTGTCCTGTAACAGCACCTAACTCTTCTGTGGACCTGCCTAGGATGATGTCAATGGGTCCCTCAAGTTCTCACACTGAATCAATTCAAGCTCCCAAGATGAGTGATTAGGAGTGATTAGGCCATGGGGAAAGAGCCTCCAGGAAGGGTCCAGTGCTATTTAAAGAGGCCTCTCAGAGTGGCCTGGTTCCCTCCCTCCACCCAAGGGCACAAGAAGCTAGCAGTTTGCAACTGGGAAGCACTAAGGGAAATACTTCTCATTATTTCAAGCCATTCTTCCATCTATGGGTTTGTAACACCAGCAAGAAGAGACGGAGACCTCTTCCTCTCTCAGTCCAGGAGGCTCCAGAGCACTCTGGCCTGTGGACACCAACAGACACACTACTGGGGCCTGGCCAACAGAGAAGGTTTCTGAATGTCACATGGGCCTAGAGCGGGTCCAATCAGAACAGGTGCTGTGGCTGAGGCCCACACAGACTGGAATGTGGGAGGGCATTGGGCTACAATGGCATCTTGCTACCCTAAGAGAGTGCCAAGGGACACCACAGCCAAGACCTAAGGACCAAGGAGTAGAGCCTGGTGACCATGCATTCATTCCCAACCCCAACACAGAAACCTGAAACAAATCCTGCCTAAAAGTCTCTTTCAGGAACCAAAATTACATCCCTCTGTTACACTGCAACCATTTTGGTTTGCATTTCCTGTTCCATGCAGCATCACAAGACTGGGGAGGTAGATTCTCCAGGCTGAGCTCTTAAAGGTTTGCGGTAATGTTTCCTCCAGAGCCAGTACTATAATAAACACCACCACGGTAATGTTCATTATTATACAACTGTTCTGTTCTGTGTCAAACAGTAAAGTGTGATGTGCACAGCCATGTCCCCAACAGTCCTATTAGAACCCCAGGTGACACATGACGAAACTTCCACACGATGTCACCATAGCCCTAGAAAACAATGGCTTCAACACAGCTCAGACAGGAAGGTATGACACAATCCTGCTCCTTTGCACTGGGCACAACATCCAAACACAAAGCTGAAAATTTCCCGCCCTATCTGGTGCCGCCCACAAAGAGGGCTGGACTCCCAGACCCTGCAGAAGATGGCATCAGCCACCACCTGATCAGCCCCACCCCTAAATGCACCCTCAACGCTGTTTCCTCAAGTTGACTGATTTTTTTCAAAGTTGCTAAAGGAGGCTGAGCGAGCCAGGCACCATCTGAGGAGCCCGCATCCATGTCACAGCCCTGCCACCCACTTCAGGGAGGCTCCAGGTGTCAGGCCCCTCAACAGCAGTATCACCCCTCCAGAGCAGGTTCTGCGGCTTTAAGAAAATAACTTTAGGATTGAGTGAAGAACAATATTTAAAGGGGTTAGAAGACAAACTAGCTTTATGATCCTGGTTCCTGCTGGGCATCAGTGAGAACACGGAAACATTCTCTTTCTGGTCCTACAGTTTCTGGCCAACAAGAGCAGCTGCCTGGACACCAGCATCTTCTCAGGATCCTTCCTTGACACTGTGATTTGGCATTTAAATGTCCCCAGAAAGCCTTGTCCTGAATACTTAGCCACTGAGAGATACAAGAACCCTGAAGAAGTTACTCCTCATCCTATGGAAGTCAGGGCATTGGGGGGCACACCATTAGAAGAAATATTGGGACCCCAACCACATCCTCTCACCCACCTCCTTTTTACTTCCTGGCTCCCGTAGGGAAGCTGACCTTGGCCCACTCCCCACTCCCAACATCATGTCCTGACTCACCACCGGCCCAAACCATTTTAAACTAAAACAAAAATTTTCCTTTAAGTAGCTGATCTTAGTCATTTTCTCATAGGGCCCTCCCCGCCACCTGACTCAGCGCAATCATAGCCAAGCACCACTTGTATCTTTTCATTCTTGATGTGTATGAGTATCTTGGCTGTTTATATGTCTGTGCACCACATGGGTGCCAGAAAAGAACATGTGATCTCCCAAAAACTGTGAACCACCACGGTGGGTGCTGAGAACTGAAACCGAGTCCTCTTAACTGCTGAGCCATCTCCCGTTTCCTTTTCATTTTCTTTCTTAAATTAATTCTCCTTTCCTGAAAAGGTAATGCAAAAGGAAACCCTATCCACCAGGGTAAACAGACACTCTTGTTTCCAGAAAACCAGACGTAAAAATGTTCTTTACCGCGGGCCCGTGCTTCCTTCCCACAGAGGCGCTCAGAAGCAGGCAAGCACTTAAAAGAGTGCTAAAAAGAGGAGGCAATGAAGGACAGTAACATAGGAAATAAAACTTTTGGTTAATACAGTTAAAGAAAGGAAGAAATCAAGTGGGAGGGCAGTTGGCAGGGGCTGGTTTAGGAGGAAGTGGGGAGCTAGTGTTTAACGGCTGAGGAGTTTCAGTTTTACAGGACAGAGCTCTGGATGGATGTCAGGGTGCTCTCAAGCACGGAACCGGGTAAACGGTTAGGAGGCAAATTCTGTGTTAACATATTTTTTTTTTGTTTTAAAATAAGAGGGGCTGGAGAGGCAGCTCAGTGGTTAAGAGCACTTACTGCTCTTGCAGCGGACCCAGGTTCAGTTCTGAGCACCCACATGGTGGTTCACAACTGCCTTTAGCTCTAGTTCCAGGAGATCCGACACTCTTTTCTGGCCTCCATGGACACCAGGCATGCACATGGTACACATACATATACACAGATAAACACTCATACACACATAAAGAAAATAAATCTTTGAAAAGTTATCAACATACTGACTCAAGAAAACCTTTACTTTAAGGAAGTCTAAAGGATCAAGAGTGGATTATGAGATGTTGGGGGTATGGTCTGGCAGTACAGTGCTTCCCTAGAATGTGTGCAGTCCTAGGTTCTAGTCCAGCACCACTAAATAAATAATAAATAATAAAAAGTGAGCTTTCAAAGGGTGACACTTGGTCATCACCACAGCTGCATGAGACCCACCGGCACACAAAATGTCCCAGCTCTCTGGGTGCCACTGCCTCTAAGAGAGCTCCCCCCTTTTCAGAACACAGACTGGGACCTAGGCAGGGTCAGAGGAACCCAGAGACTCAAGGAGGTCAGGCCAGAAAAGAATAATGGGGAAAAAAAAAACAAGGAGGTAGGGGGAGAGAGGTGAAGAAGAG
>CABHPH010139970.1:0-21287 GCA_902168325.1 Peromyscus nudipes
AAGAGCACTTGCTGATCTTTCAGAGGATCAAAGTTCAATTTCCAGTACCCACATTGGGTGGCTCACAACCACCTACAACTCAAGCTCTAGGGGATCCAGTACCCCACTTCTGGCTTTCACAGGCACATGCAGCATGTGTAAATAAAAGTAAAATCTTTTAAAAAATAAGGAATTAATGTTACAAATGTATGTAATTACAAACAGAACAGCTCTCAAAATTAACTTCTTAGGTATGTTAACAGTAAGCTACTGTGATAGAAGAAAAGAGTAATGGAAAAAATCAAAACCATAAACAAGAGCCTTTAATCCCAGCATTTGTGGGACAGAGGTGGGGAGATCTCTGCGAGACAGGCTTAGGTGGAACCTAAATTTCTGAAACTTACAGTTGACTACACGTCTGTGGCTACCAAGGGATCTTAAGGAATGGGACAGGCTGGGGAGCCACCTGCCTGTGCTATATATAGTTAGTTGTATGACTGTGAAATAAAGAGGTAAGGCTGTAAGTACTGTACCTAACTCCTCATCCTCTCAGTTCCCACGCTCCTTCCTCCCAGAGGCTGGAGACAGGGCCGTTTCTGCTTTGTAGCACCAGCTCCCCGGGGATCTCGACAGTCAAGGGAGCTAGGTCTCTGGATGACCCTAGGATTCCAGCAGTCCTGGGACTGTGCAACTTCAAGCAGCTTCCCAAGAGGAAACATCTGCAGAACTCCCCCCTCAGTACGCAAGTGTCATGTGGGATCTCTGCTTAAAAACAGCTGACTTCCATGTGTGCCCTGAACCGTGTCTTCTGTAGTAACTTCTAATAATCTGTTTCTTAATAAAACTTGGTTCTCCACTTGGGTCCAGAGAGAAACACTTGATGGGCTCCTAAGCCCACTTTACCGGTATTTAACTCACTGACTCTCCATAAAGAGCACATGGAGGAGGGGCAGCTGAGACATGTGTCAGGTGGCAGAGCTGGGACAGAAGGAACACTGAGTCCTAGCTAGCAGGAGACGTCTAACAGTGGGACTAATGACCCCAAAAAAGTAGCGTGTTTAGGAAGCATGCCTCTGAGAAATGCACACTCACACGGAGTGCTGTCCCAGAACAGGTCTCAAAGCACTAACAGTGACCAGTGAGCAGCTGGACAAGCATGGAGCAAGCGAGGTCCCAGGGGGTGCACTGGGAGATGGCCGAAGAGCAGTGGAGGCACAAGGCACAAGAGACAGTCAGAGGGACTGTCTGGCCAAGGACCATATGCTGTGATACCTCTGCGACTGTGCTCAGATTGACACAGGGTGGGAAGACACTATGACTCAAAACTAAAGGGAAGTGCTTACTTAACCTGCAATCTCCGTTTTTTTCATTCCTTGTCTAAATTTCAGCTTCCAAGGTGGTAAAGCCGATTGAAGCTCTTGTTTTGAGTTCTTACATTCAAAAGATGTCTGTAGACCTCTGTCTTTTATCAGTTAGTATGAATCAAGTTCTTCAGAGGACTGAGGGACCCTTCTCCTGCCCGGAGAAATAGGCAAACCAGAGAAGGCTGTGTTGTTCAGGTCTATCCCAGAGTTCTAGGAAGGCCACTAAATCAGTCACACTGAGACAGTATGATTGGTCATGGGGATGCAGGATCTGTTCATTCTTCACCACCGTCAAAAAAAGGAAGAGAGGGGAAATGTACATTCTAAACTGAGAATAAAGGACATTAAACATCCTTTAGTAATAACAAGAGTAAAACAGAAAATATTTATACTATCAAAAGAAAACTGAGTTCTTAGATCAAGAACCAAATCACATGCATGCAATGCTTTAGAAAGACATCTTCATGGGCCACTCACACAGATCCTGCAGAGTGAAGATGACCAGCCAGTGAGCTGAGGCGGAGGAATCCTGAAGGTCATGTCAACAAGGACTTCAAAAAGACCAGAAAAGTACAAGGACTCCAACCTCTGAGAAAAGCACCTGATGACACCAAACGGAGAACAACTTGGCGATGAAACGTACCCCATGTGTCTTCCTGCATCCCCAGACTCCCTCAGACAGGCTTTCTGTTGTTAACTTTTAACGTAATTTATAAGTTGTTACTTGCAGCAAGTTGTAGGACAAGAAAGGACACACAGCAGCTTCGCAGCAGGAGGAAGTGAAGCAGAAAGTTGTGTGGTTCACACATCCAATGGCATCCAACTTCACAACTCTAATTTCACAACTCCTGGTCAAAGTGTGCCTCCACAGAAGGAGCCTACAGCTTCAAACCTACCATAAAGGATGCGGGTGAGGTGTCAGTCTAAAGCTTCTGGGCAGGAGTGTTTCTGATAACGGAAACAAGTCCTCTTGAGGAGGTGGTGGGATCTCTCATACAGCTCTCTCAGTCAGTGAATACACACTGAAGGTTGACGGTTACCTTCCTCAGAGAGCCCATGTCTTCCCTATACCGTCAAAGACCGCCCCTCATCTGTCCCAAGCATCTCCAATCCCAAACCCCAAAATGACTACTCTTCCCTCACCATCTGTGACACCTTGTGCATGCATATCTGCGGTTGAACACTGTGCCGGATGCCAGGGTCACAACTACTACCCAGAGCACAGGTCCAGTAGAGAACCAAAGCCAATTCACTGTGACTGTACTTGGGACCAAAGTCACATAGGATGACTTGGAAAGTGACATGGGAACCCAGGAAGAAAAGCAGCAGGTACAGAGCATCAAAGAAGGATTCAAAGAGCTAGGTGCCCATACAAAGTCCTCGAAGGATGGAGTAGATATGGCTGGGGAGGGGCAGCTCCCCCACACGAAAGAGCAAAGGCCCAGAAGCAAGAGAGATGGGGACATCTGAGAAACCCCAAGCATCGTATGAGGAAGCATGTCTCTGGCAATACTGTGCAGGATGAGCTGAGACAGAGAAAGGATGAGAAGGAGCTGCAAGACTACAGCCGTGACCAGGGTAGAAATCAAAGTAAGACTGTGAGAAAAATCTAAACTTGGTCTTTGTGGAAGTGAGACGATCCGGGCTGAGCTCTGGGATTAGGCGGGCATGGCTGGTAGTGCCACCTGCTCAGAGGTAATCTAAGAGAGAGAGACAGATTTCCAGGGGGAGAAAGAACTTCACATTGTTACCATAAAATAAGAAGTAATCTGTGCTTCCCACCAACCCTGCCTGTTTCCTGAGCTGCCCGCACATGGGACATTAAGTCATATCAAATTTAATTTGATGACCCTGTCACACTAATAACACTGTGGTCAAATCACCACATGGGTAATCATGTAACAGTACCCTAGTTTCCCATTCTGGACACACACCCAAACCACATGCTTCCAAACACTGACCCTTCCTCCTGCACACTTGTGGCTTTCTTCTAACTTTCTGAAAGCTAGGGCCAGTAAATTCCACAGGACAGTTAGCTGTGGGGGTGATCTGTTCCAGCACAGTTGAGGGCCACATAAAGGCAGTCTCTAGACTCCAGTGACTGGAAGCCAGTTCATATAAAGCCAAAGCTAATTAAGAAAAGGAATTAATATTAACATTACACATCAAAACAAATACTGTAATACCCCCAGGAAGCTAAACTGTACAATTTAGTGTAGTAATTCAGAGACAAAAAAGAAATCAACCTCCCTACCACAGTAAAATCACCATGTCATCTCTCTGCTGCATACATACATGCTACTGTTCACCCTAATTGTAAGTGACAAAATTATGGCTTGCAGCCAATAAGAACATACACTCCATAAGGCGGAGTATTTTAGGGGGAGCAATTCATCAGTTTCTAAGAAAGTTAAACATAGACTTACAGTAATTCACTACTAAGAACCCACCAATGCAAAACCAAAACACACTACAACTAGCAAGCAAATGTCCATTAACTACATAATGGATTACGTGTCCATCACCTGGTCAATGGCAAATCAAATGTGATCTACTCTTGGACATAAAAAGGGAATGAAGAACTAACATACACTACCATACACTGTGCCATGAATGAACCAGTTCAATGAAAGAAGCCAGGCACAAATGACTACCAACTGAATGATTCAATTCAAATGAAATTTGAAATTTTCTGAAAAAGGCAAAATTATAGAGAGAGATCGGCAGTTCTGAGACAGGCAGGGAGCAGAAATGAACCATAACCTGGCAGGAGGGGACACAGAGGGTGCTCAGGGCTCTACCACTGGACTGTGACAAGGAATTCATAAACCACTGAACTGTATGCTAAACGGATAAAGTGGGCAGCACCAAGGCTATGTCAACAAGGCTGAAACAAGAAAAAGAAAAGCTTTCAGCCTTACAATGTGCAACACAAGCAAAACACACTTCGCACAAAAACTTAAGAAATCCGCAATAAGGGCTAATGGCGGGCTGCCCTCAGCCTTAAAGTCCTCTGTCTGCACTACCACTGAACCATGGGCATGCACTGAGCTCTGTGTGATATGTCCTCTCCTGCTGGTCATCTTCCTGCTTCAACAAGACTTACATCCCCTATACCACACACGGCAGGCACCCTACACCTCCAGTCCAGCAGGGAGTTCATCCTTGGGGACCAGGGGACTAGGCTCTAATGACCAGTGCATGTCCAGAAGGGACTCATGAGCATATTCTTGGGGAACCACAAAACGTTAAGAATCACCTGACATTCTGGCAGTGCCTGACTGGAACTGCATTTCAATTAAAATGGAGCAAATTCTCATCATATGCCACCAAGACACTAACTGAGGCAGATCTCATCAGAAGATGCATTTGGGACAAGAGAAGGACATGGGAAACTATACTGCACTCTACAAAAACCAAGACCCCAGTGGCTTCAAGACAGAACCATAGGCAGGAAGAGCCATCCCATCCCACGGCACCAGGGGCAGGCCAGACTCAAAGCCCTGGCCAACACCAGTCAACACAGAATGCTATACTGCAGATAATGCTTTCATTTTAGCAAAACATCATTGCTGTTGTTTATTTCTGCTCTTTTTTGGCTCTTTTTGGGGGAAGGGGTCCTGCCAAAATAATAATAGCTCCCAAATAAATCATACATGGAGGCTTATTCTTAATTATGAATGCCTGGCCCTAGCTTGGCTTAGTTTCTAGCCAGCTTCCCTTAACTTATCCCATCTACCTTTTGCCTCTGGGCTTTTCCTTTTCTCTTCTGTAATTCTTACTCTTACTCTGTGGCTTGCTGTGTAGCTGGGTGGCTGGCCCCTGATGTCCTCCTACTTCTCTGGCTCCTAGATCTCTCCTCAGATTTCTCCCTCTATATATTCTCTCTGCCTGCCAGCCCTGCCTATCCTTTCTCCTGCCTCGCTATTGGCCGTTCAGTTCTTTATTAGATCATCCGGTGTTTTAGACAGGCAAAGCATCACAGCTTCACAGAGCTAAACAAACGCAACATAAACAGAAGTAACACACCTTAAAATAATATTCTACAACACATCACTTGCCGTACTAAGCCGACAGTGAGATCCAAATTTATCACACACTGGCTTTTCTGTACAGCAGTAAAAGAGAGACAAGTGTAGTGTTTCCTATAAACCTAAGCGGTTTTATTTAAAAAAAAAAAAAAGGAATTTAAGTCAATACTCAGGAGGCCCAATATCTTTTCCTTTTGAAAGAGAATTATTATCAAAATAGAAAGTACATATGTTAAGCTTTTTAATCACTCTGTCAAACATATGAAACAACTTAAAAGGAGGAACACTTTTGGCTCATGTCTTCAGAGGTTTTGGTGCATGGATTCCTTGCCACATGGTCTTCAGGCTCATGGCAAGGCATGATTATCACCGTGGTAGGCATGTTGTAAGGAAAGCTGCTCAGTTCATAGCAGCCAGGAAGCGGCACAGGTCCCAGTGACCCGTGTCACCCACATGGGCTCCACTCCTCTTCCCGCTTTCCCCATCTGCCAGTACTGCCATCCTACTATGAATGCATTAGGTAGTCAACTCACTGATGAGGTCACAATCTGCAGAAGCCAATCATCTCTCAGGGACTGGGTCCATAAGCCTTTAGCATATGAGCCTTTTAGGAGCACACTTCATATCTAAATGGTGACATACACTAGAATACACACTCTTCAAATGACCCCAATGCAAGGCACAGCAGAAACCCTGGTAAGACACCTGGGTGACGCAGTATGCATTCTACTGCTACTCCAAACACCGAACGTGTGACTCTCCACCGTCTGATGCTGACAGGGCCTCAGCTAACCTGTTCTGAAGCTTTTAACTGTAGGGAGCAGGGGGTAAAAACTAACCAAGGCAGACCTAGTGGAAGGAGCTGGAGGGAACAGAAGGAAAAGAAGGAAGGAAACTATTCAGTATTAACCCAAGATAAAGAAAACATTTCTTTGGAAGCAAGGAGACCTAACACTCAGCTTTTTGTCTCTGTATACCCCTCCCAAATTGGGTTTTTCACTTTGTTCCTGTCTTTTACTGGAAACACTGGCAAAGGGTAAAGCTGGAAATAACAGAGCATTAGGATGGGCAGCCTTATTCACTCTGCCCACTTAACGGATGGTCACTCAGTGCTGGGGTCACAGGACAAGACCGGAGCTCCATGGGACCGAGACACACTAAACCAAGTTATAAATCACAAACCTCTGTCTCGTGAATTATGTCATGTACTTGTTATAACAGAAGCTGACAGAGCCCTGACTCAAAAACCTGAGAAGCCTTCCAAGTGCACCTGACGGTCTCCTGAAGAAACCCCATCTGCTGACGGTTTGAATCTGCTCCATGTCACAGCCTCATCTACGGAGTTGAGACTCACCCACTGCAGTCCCCATCTTGAAATAAGCCAATCCTCGAAAGACACTATGTGATGTATCTCCCACTGGTTCTCTGGCTCTGGTTCAGTCTTCAATGATGCAATAAACTGAATGAATAAGTAAATATATGGTTTCTCATTCTAAAAAAGCAGTTTCAACAAGGGATGGAGAACACTTAAAAGGTACAAGGTGTCAGACTGGAATCAGAAACACGAACATGTTTATATATAAACACACACAAACATATAAATACAAGTATGTATGTAGCGTGGTGCATGTGCATATGCATGTGTGTACACGTTGATATGTGTGTGTATTTGTATGTATATACATATATAGATCTATTTCTGTATTTTATTTTTTATATTTTATTTATTTATTCTTTGTGTCTTTCACATCATGCCTCCCAATCCCACTCATCACTCCCTCCCCTAGAATAAAATAAAATAAAATTTAAGAGAAAAAAGAAAAAAAAAAGAGGAGAAAGGGAAAATCTCACCATGGAAGCTGCAGTGTGACACAGTGAGTCACACAGTAAACCCCCTTATCCACACATTTTTACATGCAGGCGTTCACCACAAAGAATCATTGGTCTGCTTTGAGGCCCCTGGTCTCTGCTACACTATTGACAATGCTGGGCCCTCACTGGTACTCTTCCTTGACATCCTGCGGCTGCCCTGTGTTTTGGAGATCCTGTAGCTCTGGGACGGCAGGACCAACTCCCCCTCCCCACCCTGTGCTCCAACAGATCACAGATGGGGTAGATGTTGGGGTGGGCCAACCCATAACCCTGGTTCTGGGCCTGGGTAGTTGTAGGGTTGGTCAGCCCACCAGTTCTCCCTTGGACTCACCGAGTTAAAGTCTCCAGCATTGCCCCGGCTAGTTCTCTCTCCCCTTGCAGCCATGAGCAAGGGGCAGGGCCGGTGCTCCTGCTGTCAAGTCCTCAGGGTCGGTTCTCCCACGCCTACACCTTCAGGGCCAGCTCTACTGTGTTGCCCAGGTGAGGTGTAGGGGCCACTCTCTGGAGTGCTGCAGCTGGGGAGGGGCAGGGCCAGCTCTTCCACCTGCCTCCGGTGTTGGTGGTGAGGGCATCTCTCCCTCGCCCGCCCATGCTGCCACATGACAGAGGAGTAATGGGGCCAGTTCTCCCATGGTCGCAACTTCAGGGCTGGCTCACCCACACCTCCGCCAACAGGGTCAGCTCTACTGTGCTGCCCAGGAGAGGTGCAGGGTCCACTTGAGGGCTGCAGCTGGTAAGGGGGAGGGTCAGCGCCCTCGCCCACCACAGGTGGCAGGGTCAAGGGGGAGGGGGCATCTTTTCCCTCTCCCTCCCACTACACAGCAGAGGAGGGGGACGTGAGGCATATATGTCTCTATTTTTATTAAACATACACATTATCAACAGCAACTCTTAGGGCTTTTCTAAAAGTATGTCATAATTTCATCCTCTGTCTATGGGGTGCATGCAAGTGTGTACATGTTAATGTGGGCAGTGCAGGTGTGCTGACGCCACAGTGCATGTGTACAGAGGTGCACCACCAGGCCTGGCTTTGGGGAGTCCTCATGATAGGCGGAGGCGAGGAGAGGGGCACACAACCACACAATTCTGTAAAGGGAAAACAGATGCAGTTGTGTATTCAAAGAGAAAGGAATGAAAGCTGCCCCTTCCTTACATGTTTAACAACTCCTATTCTCCAATTCTCGGACAAGGTCCAGATACTACAGTGACATGGTCCGGGGGTTTACCAAGTTCATCCAGAGAAGAGCCAAAAGCCAAGTGAGCAAATACAAAGTAAATTATACCATCGCCTTTGACAGAAACTGGGACAGGACAGCAGAGCTCATAGAGCAGGCTGCCTGGAAGCCCTGACCATGTGACCAAACTGAACCGGTCCTGGGGCTGCAGGGCAGAAAGCAGGGCTTCCAAAGGAGCTGTCAGTGGCCAGGGGAAGCCGGCCAGGAGGGGCTCTGAGAACTGACGGGTCTTTTACACCTTTTGTATCTTCGGAGTCTTCAGCCATGAATACACTAATGCTTTATTTTAAAAGCAATGACTGGTTTAAGAACTAGGAAGTACTTTGACTTCCCACGGTTGTGCAGGTGTATTGCTAGCAATGCTGACATCTCCTTCTGAATCCTTTTCCTCCTAATATCAGCATAAAAGGACCTGACAAAATAGAACGTGATCTCATTTTCAAAAAACAATGGGGGGGCTTTATATGAAATATACCCCCAAAAGTTTCTCAAGTCTAATAGTTCTTGGTTAGGATCAGAGCTCACAGATAAAGCTATCCCTAAACTTTAAATTTCTTTATTTTTTTCTTTTGGTTTTGCCAGACAGGGTTTTTCTGTGTAGCCTTGGCTGGCCTTGAACTCACAGAGATCTGCCTGCCTCTGCCTCCTGAGTACTGGGATTAAAGGCGTGCACCACCACTGCCTGGGTAAGCCTTAAATTCTTAATTCTCCAAAACATTATAAATTGCCAGGCATCCAAGGACAATTAAAATGAGAAGGCAATGGCAAGCAGGTGCAGGAATGTCCTGCTGAAAGCCCACATTCTCACACAGTACAGTGGACAGCACCAAAATGATAGCGGTAACAGCATACAGGATACTGTGCGGCCCAACTTTCCCGGTATTTATAAATAAATAACACATCTGTTGTTTACATATTTGATCAACAGTTATTTACTTATTTAGAAAGACGATGTCTCGTGTATCCCAGGTTGGCCTGGAACTCATTATGTAGCCAAAGATGACTCTGAACTTGATCTTGCCTCCAGCTCCCAAGTGCTGGGATTACAGGCATGTGTTACCATGCCTGGTTTTATGTGACACCAGAAATGGGACCTAGAGCTTCGTGCATTCTAAGCAAACATTCTACCAACTGAACTACAACTCCGGGTATTTGACTTTAAAGGGTAACCCAACTCACTGACGAATGTCAACATCTGAAGTGCTGCTCATGAGCTCACAACTATTTCTTCAAAGGTTCCTTCAAAGAAAGAGCGCTGAGTTCTAGCCACAGCATATTAAAGATCGGTGCTTACAAAAGAACACTCCATGACTGGAAAGGACTGGGACTCTGCTAACAGTGTGCTACACTGTCCAGGTGAATGCATCTGCTTAAGCTCTGCCAATGCCTCTCAACGATGCTACGAAATATGTTCCTTGGAATGATTTGAGATATGGTCCATGAAACAAATCTGCTCCTGAACACTGGGGAGTTCTGCTTCGGAAAGAGTACAGCAGGCAAAGAAGAGCAGGTGATGATTTGCCCACCAGCCACCCATGTGGGAGCCAATCCTGTCCCAGCAGTCCTCCAACCCATCCTGAGGAGAGCCACCAAGGCCCAACAGGCACCAACCAGACTCTGGTCTGGCAACATCTTCCTACGCTTAATTTTCCCACTCACAAACTCAGTAGAGGGAATAATGCCTGAAGAGTGTTAAGCGTCTTCATTATGAATCAAATAATCAAGTTATACTTCATCTCCGCTGAAGCCAAGACTCACTGCAATCAGCTCGGGACAACACAACTTCCGCTTGCCTGCTGCCCAGAGCCTGTGTTCCAAGTTTAAGCCCCTCCCCCCAGGACCTCCAACTGCCAGGTTCCACCCACAGAACACTCTAACTGCCCCAACTGCTGGACCCTGTCCCCACCCAATCTCTGGACTTGAAATACCACCAATCTCTACCCTGGAAAGCTCCACCCTTAAAAGTTCCACACCCTTCCCAAGAAGCTCTATATAAGCCCTGTACCCTGTTCATTTTGCTGCTGTTTCCCACCAAAGCGGAGGCAGCCACCCTCATTTTTTTTTTCCTTCCCAATAAATTTCTTGTGTGAGGTTTGTTGTGCGGTGTGACTTTGTGGTATTCCATGGCTCCTGGCTGCCAGGATACCTTCCATCCGTGCTGTAATGCTTATAACCGAGCCAGTTCATTACTGAGCTCATCCTCTCTTTGGGTTACTAGGTCAAGGGACAATAAAGAGCCTGGGAAAACAGCAGAAATCAATACTCAGTGGCTGCACCCTAGTGCTCTGGTCTGGCCAGCAGACTCCAAAATCTTCCCTGGCCTTCTCTATGTGCTTTTGGATCTCTAGTACCAAGTCAACCCCATCAGTTCATTCCATGAGAGCTCTTGCACCATCCATTTTCCTTCAAGTGTCAATGGGAATTTCAAACTAAAGCATTCTGGCCCCTTAGGTAAAAACTGAAAGTAATCTTAAGTCTCATCACTGTCTTATAGTGCTGGAGTCCCACCAGGAGAGACCAACTATCGCCCTGGAAATCATTCAGAAGTCAGTTTCAAAGGTTTGCTAAATCCATACACTGTCCCTCTCAGGTCCCACCGCAAAAGCAAATGGAAAGCACCACTGCTGCTTTTGCTATTTCTGAAGTTTATATTAGTGTGTGACCGCTCCACTGAGTTTCACTTGAAGCAGCTTTGGTGCTATTTGTTGCATATTTTAAGTCAATAACTACGAGTAGAAAGAGCGGGTTTAAAAAGCATTCATCGCAATATCCATGGACATCCACGGGAAGAACGTATCAGCTCTATAAAATTACAAACCTCACTCCAGTGAGGAGCTTAGCTCTGAATTAGGCCTGTTGCAGGCACAGTGCACAGTTTGGTCATAATCAGCACGTCTCTTGTGGGAGAGAGGAAAGGCAGCCATTAATTTCTGATGGAGGTCAATTTCAGGAGCAATGAAATGCCCTACACCAACAGTGCACCTCAAATACCAGAATCTGCCTCTTCCTTTAGTAAAGTCAGTCTGTACCAAGGTTTTCAAGAAAGGAATGGGATTTTACCTACAAGCACATTTCACATGGGAGTGGCGTGCAAGGCTACTGTCAGGACTTGTGGCTCCAGTTTTTTCAGCAGCATCTCACTGGGTACTGGAATCATGTATTTAGGAAATTAGCTTTAAATATACTTTTGTGACAGGGAAGAACAGCCACCACCCAAAAAAAGACAGAGTGAGGGGCAAGCCAAAGCATAAAGGGCAGTCAGCATGAAAAGGCCCTCTGCACTTGGCTTGTAAGTCACTCTAAGGAAGCTTCATCCTGCAGCAGATGGGAAAAGAATACAGAGACCCACAGATACAGAGTATGCAGAGAGTGAGGAACTGTGCAACCCTTAACCCTAAACAAGAGGACATCTCCATCAAATCCCTCCTCTCAGGGTTCAGGGAACTCTGGGGAAGAAGAGGTAAAGAGAGTTAACAGCCAGCGGGGATGGAGGACACCAAAAAAGCAAGGCCCTCTAAATCAACATGAGCAAAACTCATATGAACTCACAGAGACCGAGGCAGCATGCCCAGGGCCTGCGCGGGTCTGCACCAGGTCCTCTGCATATATATCATGGCTTCTACTTTAGTGGTTTTATGGGACTCCTGAGTGTGTGGACGGGTGGGTCTCTGCTTCTTGTGCCTTCTCTTGTGCTCTTTTCCTTTTGTTGGTGTTCCGTCCAATTCCAATGTGCTAGTTTTTGTTTTACCTTATTACATTTTATTTTATTTTATGTTATCACTATCCCTTAGAAGTCTGTTTTCCAATGAGAAAAGGAGAGGATCTGGACGGGAGGGGAGGTGGGGAGGAATTGGGAAGACTAGAGGAAAAGGAAACCCCAACCAGGATAAATTATGTGAGGGGGGGGAAACAATCTATTTCAATAAAAGGAAAAAAATTAAAACTTTTCAAAAAAGAGTCCCAATATATAAAACTCACTCTAAGATTTAAAAATAAGCAACGTGAACTAAAATTAAAATGTACCCAATGAGGAGGAGAGAAGAAGGAAGGTAAACAATGATAAGAAGAAGTAATACACAGGACTGCTGGGTCAGCTCGACAATGGCTGACACACGGAACTGCCAGACAGTCTGCTTAGAAAAGAAGCAACTGCAGACGGACCATGCATGCCAATGAAGTTCTACACAGCTTCATAACCAGTCTAGGACAAACTGCGAGACTACCCAGCCTTCTAAATCCCTCTCACTGGGCTCAGCAGCCCCACGGCCCGGCCTGGCCTCATATCTTCCACCCTGGACTTCCCCTTTCCTGGCCCATCTGTCTTTCTTCCCTTCCTGGCTCCCTTCTCCACCCCCAGCCAGAGCAAACCAAGGAAAGCCACAGGGTATGGAACGCCCTATCAGTTAGGTTTAGGCCAGGACCTGGTGCTGGGTTAGATAATTAAAGATCCTATGGCTTTCCCAAAGGCTCCACCTCCACCCAGCTGTCCCCACAACAGTGCAGCCTTCCTTCTGAAAATCCCTCTTTCCAGCTCCCCCGCTGGCTGAGATCACAGGCCAGCCCTGTTTTCCCACATGCTCATCAACTCTGTCAGCAGGAGGAGTGAAAGGTGGGCAGTGGAAGGCACCTGAGGAAACAAACACGCCAGCAGCACAGGAGAAAGAATTGTCTCCACAGGAGCTGTGTGGAGGAGAGCCAGCTGAAGGAACGAGCAGGCTGTGTGAGACCGACAGCAGACCCGAAACAATTTGCTCCTTCATTTAAACCACAAACCGGTTACAGAGAGAAACAGAAAGCCTGCAAGGATTAGCTTGGCAGATCAAACCTTTACTATTTAAATACCCCATCATTACTCACATATCCCGACCAGGAAAGCCCGACTTTGAAGTGTGCCAAAAGAGGATGTTTTATAAAGATTCCAGATTCAGAACTTCATGAACTCAAACTGAACAAGTCCCGATTACATAATGTCCCTGGGTGGCAGCTGCCACTCAGCCTTTATTGCAGACATTACAGAAAATACAAAATGACAAGTACTTGTCAGTTTGGGAGGGGAAAAGAACACTAGAAGCATGTTTTCTTTCTTGGAGAAGGCAAGTGAGCGGAGCGATGCTGTGCTGAGCACATGCTCATCTCTGCACTCTGCACAGTAAGGTTTCCTCCAGTGGGCGTCTAAGCAAAGGCAGTCCCCTAAGGCATCAAGGGAAGTCACCTCCTGGTGCCCATCCTGCCGCCCTAACACTACAGGCAGAAATACCAGCAGGCCAAGAATCCAGAGCTGGTGCACCCGCCTCATTGCAAACTGAAAACTCCCCAACAAAGTAAAGATTTCTGAACTTTTCTGCAAAGATCAACCTGGTTCAACTCCCTGAAGCAAGACAGACAAATGCTGAACAGTTTAAGATGGGGAGTTCAAACCATCAGCCCAAGGCCTCAAACTGGATCATGCACAATTTTGCCTTTTAAACGATGTATGATTGTAACACAAATTGTTAAACGGTCTTATTAATTAAAAAAAAAAAACCCCGGAGCCAGATATTGGGGTGAAAGCTGAAAGATCAGAGAAGCAGAACAAGCCACAGACAACCTCATCAGCTCCTCAGCTGAACCTGTTTCCACAAATCCTCTGAGTCCTCATCCCTGAGGGTCTCAGTTGAACTGTTGCTTAGTTCCTGTTTCCTCAGGCCTTATAAACCTTTCTCTGCCCTGACATCACTTCTCTGGATTAAAGGCATATGTGCTTTCCAGTACTGGGATTAAAGGTGTGTGCCACCACTGCCTGGCTCTGTTTCCAGTGTGACCTTGAACTCACAGAGATCCAGACGGATCTCTGCCTCCTGAGTGTTAGGATTAAGGGTGTGTGCCACCACTGTCTGCCCTCTATGTCTAATCTAGTGGCTGGCATTGTCCTCTGATCCCCAGATAAATTTATTAGGGTACACAATATATCACCACATACAATAACATTCGAAGTCCACACATGCTTGTGTAGTAGTGGTAACTTTTTCCACATACGAACTGTACTGCTAAATAACTTCAAAGGAAGGAAACATGAACAAAGCCCAGCTCCTACCCTCTTCCTTATATGTGAGCAAGCAGAGTATCTGCAGAAGAATCCAACTTAAGACAATCCAATCAGCAGTGTCTTCCAGGTGACAAGGAACCAGGGTCGGGACGGCTGTCTTGCTCAGACCCACCCCGGTAGTAGAAAGGGACCAGATGACCCACTAAATCTAGGAAGCTCGGCTTTCTTTACTCCCTTTGTCCAGACTCAGTCATTACATGATTACACGTTATGTGGTTCAAAAAGTTCTGTTTTCCCTGCTCTGCTCTTTATTCCAGTGATTATGGAAGAAATTTCTCAAGTTTTCTGAGAAAATCTCCCTTCTAATGTGGGGGGAGGGGAGCTACTACAGGATTCTTCCATTCATGCTAAGGCATAAACACTTTCTGAGACATCATGAAACCCGTTTCCAACCCCTGCACCCCTGGTGCTGTTTCCTCCAGTGCAGTGAGTTAATGAAACCAACCTGGTGAGTGAAAATTGCTAGCAAACAAACCAATGTGAGAGGAGACACCCCAGGAGGAGTCATCGCCATTCCAAAGGCAAGGAAGCCTGGCTTCAAGGAGATGTTCCAAGGAGACGGACACATAAGACTCCTAAAAGCTGCAAAAGATAAAGCAACCAGGTCTGCCTACCTCAAAAGAAAGCTGTCAGAGAAGCACAGGAGACATAAGACAAGGAAGTGGAGGAGGTTTGAGAAGGAAGAGGGGAGAGAAAGAGAGAAGAGCAGAGGGAGAAGGGGAGGGGGACGGACAGGAGAGGAAGAGAGGGAAGAAAAAGATACAAGAGAGGAAGAGAGGAGTAGAAGGGGGCAGGGGAAGTGAAAAAGACACACATCAGCCTAAGAGTGAGACACTGGCATGGGCCCACATAAATCTGTGCTTTATTCATTAATTAAAATGCTTGGCACTCCATAAATCACACTAATAAATTACATCAGCGGATGTAACAATTACCAAGGTCAGGAGGCTGATGTAGTCAATTATTGTTTTTATTCTTATTTCAACAAAGGCATTTCTTCTAAATGAGCAGCCCCAGAGAAGGACAGATCACAGATGACAGCTCCAGCTTGGCTTTCTGGTCCCAATTCTCCTAGGCTGAAACCATGATTTAATCTCATTTTCACTGGCCCAAAGCATTGCAAGAAACTGCCGTTTCGAAGGTGAAAAATGTAACTAGCTAACAGGGATGCTTCTAAATTATATGCTCCACAGATGGGTAGGCTAACATGTTTATTTGGTTGCCATACTGTCTAAATCCAGACACTCTGGGCATGATAAAAGACACCCTGGCCTTAATAAGCCACCAACCCTGCTGAAGGGCACTGAAGAACCAACCCATTTGCGTGGAATCCTTGGGCAGGAACCCAGAAATCTCCTGATCACTCCAACCATTGTCTAGAAGGTCGAGGAATTCTTAATGCTTGAATTCTAATTTCTAACTTTACCAGGAACATGTGTTTGAGAAGAACTTTCAGAGTACTCCCTTAGGTCCCTGTTTTCCAGCTCTTTTAATTTCAGTTATTCAGTTATACAGAAAGATCAATGAAGCAAGCCACGCCCACCAACAACTCAGATAGATGCCAGTTTTATTTTGAAAAAAAAAAAAAAGATCAACTGTAGCTTAAAAAAAAAAGAAAAAATTCTTCCACAGTGACTTCTGCTCAGTAACCAGCTCACCCTCAGCATCCACGGTACATGAGTACATCTTCCTGAGGCATGCTGGCCATATGGAGCCTCCGCCGTATAAACAGAGGCAGCTGACCACTCGGTTCTGTTTCCTTAGTGGGCAGAATCTTCCCCAGATTACACTGTTGGTCTTACATCTTTGTTAAAATCCAGTTACTTTGGTCCAGAAGATATAAGCATTCTAGATCTTGAAATATATTTTATCAGGGATATAAAGGCTGTTTTCAATTTAATAATAGTTGCCATGTGTAGCTAATACATTTGTAACAGAAAATCAAATGTCACCTCTTGGAGAAATCTCCTTTTAGCGATTCAGTAATAATTTACTCACTGGACACCTACACCCCCACCCAAATCTTGTGGCTACCATTCTTTGGGGTTTTGTTTGGGTTTTGGTTTTTGAGACCGGGTTTCTCTATGTAACAGCCCTGGCTATACCAGAACCTACTCTGTAGCCCAGGCTGTCCTGGAACAGACAGAGAACTGCCTGCCTCTGCCTCCCAAGTGCTGGGATTAAAGGCAAGCGCCATGCCTGGCGAGGTTACCATTCTCAAAGTGCTATAATTTTCTGGTCATTTTCTTTTTATTGATAGTATGTGTCTATCATTAGGCAAAACTTATCAGCCAGACAGTCACCATAAGACAGCTACTTGTAATCCAATTGAGACCAAATGAACAGTTTCATTAAGTCACTTATAAAAACCACAGCTCACAAATCATTTGGACTGCAGCTTTCTCCCAAGGATCTGTGCACATACTGAGCAGTGGGCCATTCCCTTCTGCACTGGGAAGTCATGAGGATCGCCGTGCTCACAGAGCCTGGTCTGTGTCTGTTTCCTACTTAGAATACAGTGGTGGGGTGTACTAAGAACAAGGTCCTGAATTCACGGTAATTTATGCAATTACACTGCTAGCCAATGCACCAGAAACTCATTTAAATCAGCACATTGTCCCCTTTTATTTCTTATAAACCACATGAATCATCTGAATTTTAGACATTTCATTATTTACCACGGCCCCTACAAAAAAGGAGTGGGAATGGGAAAAGAGGATGAATATTCATCTGAGAATTCCACAAAGGAAAGGCTGAGTGGGAAGCTAGGAAGCAGTGGAGGGGAAGGAGGAAAGACAGAGAAGAGAGATGCCTTATGATTCCCTGCTAGCCACAACTCTCTCCAGCAAACAGTGCAATGATAAGGTCTCTGGTTCCTTCTGATAGCAAGGAAAATGTAAACTCCAGTTGGCTTCCAGGGTATCCCAGCTGTCTTGCTTCAAAGCTACAGTGAGCCACGTTCAACATGGGATAACTGGGCTGGGTCAGCAAACAGTAGGGTGTCTGTAGGGCCCCACACCAGAGCTGGCTGAGGACTAACACCATCTACACACTGCAAGCACAGCCTTCCCCAGGCAGCAAATGCAAAGAGGAGAAAGCAGGAGTGAACTCACACAGCTCAGCTCAGCCCAGCCGGCACACAAAGCCAGCTGTGATAAGCATCGCGGAAAAACAATGGAAAGAATATTTCTCTGTAACTTCAGAGTGAAAGATAAGACGTTGGAACAACTAATTTTAAGTAAAACCAAAGCTCTGTCACTGTCAAAATATAGCTGTGGTTGTTGATATTTCTGGGGAGTTTTCAATACCACATACTAAGAAAGTCCAAAGCTGCTGTCATAAGCCTGTGTTCATCCATTTTAATGCCTTGTCTTTGTTAAAGTTAAGAAAAAATTTAAATCTGTGACCACTTCATTTCAGGGACATTCAGCTGTCACCGAGCACCCCACATCTGTGCCCTGACAACTTTACAACCTGCTTCACCTCAGGAGACACGGACAGAATAATTTTAGAAGGAATAAAAATCTACTTTAGGGACCATGGATGTATTTTTAAAACCAGAACAAGGCGCCAAGGAGAGAGGCCTTTTCCTATCCAGCAAAGCGTTTCTTTACTTTCTTCTCATTCTGGCTGTGGTAGATACTCCGCCAGGTGCTGGGACATAGAGCAGCTGAGGGGACACTTAGGCACAGAAGCCTCACTAGACAATCCCTGTTGTGGGAGGAGGGAAAATGTGGGCAGGCAGTGGTACCCTGCGGGAGGCGACACCTCAGCTGCATCCTAAGGTAAGCAGGATGGGGCAGGCAGAGAGCCCAAATTGCAAGCAGGCAAAAGGAACCCTGCGCAGAGACGTGGAAGATGAAAAGGCAGGGGGACAGAGTTCTAGGCCCATTTCAGAGATTCTGGAGGGAAGGCCCCAAAGGCAGGGATAGTTGCTCTGAGCTTGTTCTGTTCCATGCATGTTATTGGCCTGGAAGTGTCTTCTCCTGCCTAGAGACTCATTTTCAGAAGCCTCACACACATGCTGCTCTTTCTGAAATGTTCTGGTCTGCTTGATTCTCCTCTCATGTATATTAAGCGGGCAGGACCTTGGAAATGACAGAACCCCCGTCCTTCCTCATCCTCAAAAAATGAGTGTTTGTGTTAAGTGGCAGATTAACGCAGACCTACTTTGATGAAGAACAGCTATATTTGATTTATTTGAGTTTTTAGCATGAATCATTCTCTAAATGAGCAGATCAGTTGGCTAATAGTTTTTAAAGGCGCACATATGCTGTGTAAAGTGAAGTATATAAAATGTTTGTAGATGAAGCATAACTAGATAGTGAACTGCAAAAATACTAAAATTAGCATTGTCTTTCAAATCAACTCTTCATATAGACTTGTTAATACAACTCTTCAGGGTAATGCCATGTTGCTAGAGTGTAAATGGTCTGCCTTAAAAAACACTTTCCATTTACAATTTTCTCAGTGAAGGAAAGCTAATGTGATTAGTGTTAATATCTGAAAGTTGCAAGAATCCAGGACATATAACTTAAAGTGAATTAATGTGAGAAACAGCAGGTTAAAAACTTAACTTCTCAAGCAGAACTGAAGAAGGGATGATTAGTCACTTACTATAAAGTGGTAGTAGTCCTCCTGAGATTCACGCAGACTGAGGTGAAGGGCCTACAAGAAAGCCCCTCTCTCATGGGGATGAAGCACTCTATTGTCGGCATAGGTCTGAAGGAAATAACAGGAAGAAAGGGGGCAGGCATCCTTTGACCCATGCCATGGGCCCTGAGGAGGAACTCCAAGGGAAGTGTTAACAGCAGAGCCAGCTCCAGCAGGGCTTCCAGAAACCTCCACTGCCTCTACCCGCTTCCCTACACCCCTGCTGATCCAGAAGGAAGTCTTCAGCACTGCAAATTATAACCAAACTTTACCTGCTTCTGATCTTGAATGAAAATTCTTCCTGACAGGGCCACAGGCCCAATGCGGTGTCTTTAGTCTTGTGAGCCATGGAACACCGTCACACAAACTTCCAGAAACTGAAATGCATGAGTTTAATCATGGGACTCGTGCTTAAATTCTTAAACCTCAAAATCCTTTGGTGGCTGTACATACACGCAATGCCCCAGCTTTCTATGTTTGGTTTACTCAGTGGAAAAAACTGGTATCACCTCCTCTAGAATGGCTATGCTTGAGCACATGGTAATAAGCCCCTCATGGTGGGAAGGGTCTATGGTCCTTTCCGGTCTGCCCATCATAGAACACTTTGCTCTCACATCCTCTGGGGCAGTTTATGCTCTGCTCCCCTAGATGGGATTCCCAAGCAAAAACTCAAAACATGAACTTTGAAAGTCAGGTGGTGGCGGGGGATAAAAATGACTAACGTGATGAAAATTTTTTTCTCACTCTCATCTTGTGGCTGGGGTGGGGAGGGTGACGACGACTTGTGATGTCTTTTAATATTTCAAACAGTATTATCTGAGCCACCGCCTGCTGTGAGACAGTAATTCCACTGAAGGGCATTCTGATGAGTAAATACTTGAGTCTCACTCTGGGTAGTTTACTGCATTATCACCATCCAGGGTGATTGAACTACTTCCCTGTAGCATTCCCAGGTCTCAGTTTTCCCCCCACATAACATCTAATAGTGCTTATCAAGATGCAATATTTGCTCCCTGGCATTTTACCAGCTGACATCTTAGGATGCCTTTTTGCTAAGAATGTTTTTGAGAACCCCAGGGTGCCCATAGGTACCTCAACAAGCATGTTACAGAAGAGTGACCCCACACACTATAAAGCTTTCCCAGACTCTAAGTCACTGAGTTTCATCAAAGCCTTAAGGGCTGGAATCTGGGCCAGTTTAACACTCAGTATACGCGAGCAGGCATTCTCCAGCCTGCTGGCCTGTGCACCCCAGGAGCTGAAGGAGCGCCATCACTGGACAGGCTGTACTGAGAGGACCAAAGTTGTGAGTCTTTTCCCTTCATCAACAATAGGAGGAGAGGCAGGAAAGAAAACTCCACAGGCAGCGATGGGAGATGCCTGCAAACGCCAATCTGTTCTGAGGAAGGAAGGTGTCACTGAAGCTTCTTTCTTAAGCTACCAACCTAATAAAAACGCTGCTCTAAATAGCCCATCAACAGAAAGGGAAACAGGACTTCCAGGCTGTGTGCTACCGTCGGAAGGTTAAACTGTCACTTGGCAGATCCCCCTGGATGCTTGAGAGGTGAATTAGCAATCACTCTAGAGCGGTGATTCTCAACCTTCCTAATGCTGTGACCCTTTAATACGGTTCTTTGTCTTGTGCTGACCCCAACCATAAAATTACCTTATTGCTACTTCATAACTGTAATTTTGCTACTGTTATAAATCGCAATGTAAATATCTGATATGTAGGATATCTGATATGCGACCCCCAAAGAGGTCAAAACCCACACATTGAGTACCGCTGCTCTAGGTGATCGAGGCATATTTTCCTTGAACCATCAATTCAACTGTAATACATCCAGGTGAAGAAGAAGAGAAGAGTAAAAATCATGTATTTAGTGTTTTAAGGTGGACCAGGTCAGGCATGGTGGCGCACGCCTTTAGTCTCAGCACTGAGGAGGCAGAGGCAGGTGGAGCTCTGTGAGTTTGAGGCCAGTCTGGTCTACAGAGTGAGTTCCAGGACAGCCAAACCTGTTACACAGAGAAACCCAGTCTCAAACACACACACACACACACACACACA